>JANQDE010000048.1:962077-989211 GCA_037157785.1 Cephalotes varians | reverse complement strand
ACAGGAGTTTGCCCCCGCCTTTTCCTGCTCGTTGCTTTATCCTCTTGTAAAACACTGCCGTGAAATAAACAGCTCGCTTTCCGCTCGGCGTCACGTTGTTCCGGAAGTTAAAACCGAGCCGGCCGGTTCCGCCGAGTTTCCGCCGTAAATACGCTCCAAGGTTCGACCGAAATGTAGGACATGACCGAGCGCAAGGGAAATTTAAGGTAGTCCTTTTCCGGATGGACCTCTATGTGTTTTGCGAATTCAGTTTCGTTAAGCGATTATTCAGGAAGAGCGAGCAAATCCCTTTTCTTACTTTTTCTATATATTTTTATTAATTTTTTCCTTTCTCTCCGCAATACTTATAAAATTAATTGTAATTGTAGAACATTAAGACACACATTTGTCATCATAATATTTTAATGAGAGAATTAATAATTATTATTTCTTTTATATTTTTATGATGTCAAAGAAATTATCATTGTTATTTAACGATTTTATAATTGCTCCAGTATAATTTTTATTTTCTTTATATCCTTTATATCCTTTGCTTTATGCATTTTTTCATTCTTTTTCTCGTTCAATATTTTATATGTTACATATATTTTTATATTCTCTGATCACTTTGTCCTTTCCCCACGCATTCTCTTTACTACCTCTTCACTTTTTACTTTTTTATGCCCTTTGCCCGTTACTTTCGCTTAAGCCCTTTTTCTCCGTTTTCACTGCCGTTCTCTCCTGCGCTATCGTATCTATCTCTCTCTCTCTCTCTCGTTCTCAGGGGTACTTTGGGGTACCGCCAGGAAACGAATGCCGCTCTCAGCGTCGTCCTTCTCTCGGTGCGCACCTCGGCTAATTCCAGCCTCCGACCTACGAATCGTACATCCGATTGCCCGCCTTTTTCCACGCGGCTCCCATTGGTATCAAGATTCCGATATCCCAGAGTCACCGATGTACCTCGGGGTCTCCTTTTACCTTCCTTCCACGGAGGACGCGGGTCAAATGGACGACCTCTCGTAGCCGTAGGATTAAAGGCTCGTCTTTTTTATGTCTTTACCTCGACGTTTTTATTTCTCGCTTGGGAAAGCAAGTCGGAAGAGAGAAAGAGAGAGAGAGGAAAAATAGTTGGTTCGTTTAAGTGTGTACATATGTGTGTGTGTTTAAAGTTTAGCGCAGTTAGCGAACAAAGCTCAGCGAATTAGACGCAATGATATGAGCATTGTTTTCAACGATGGTCGAATAGGTTCTGAGAGATGGAAAACGCATTTGCGACTCCGCTGCTTCGAAGTTTTCAACGAGAAATGCAAACATTCTATAACTTTTTAATGAATATTTGAAATGGCAAAAATGTTATGCGGATTCTTGGTATACTTATCAACAGTAATATTTATTTATTGTAGACTTTTCACAGACTCAATTAAGTAAAAAATTAACTGGTTTCATTTTTAACGATGATTTCTCTTTGCGAGTTTATAACTTTAAAGAGAACTTAAATAATTTGGAACGCGTGTGTCCATATCAAGTTTTTATAATTAATATTGATATTAATATCTATTTATATATGTCTAAACTGATGTATGTGATTTAACATCATCTAAGTTATCATCATCTCTCTTTCATGCTACTTGTAGAAGATAATAATAAATGAAAATATTATTCTGAAAATTTATTTGAAAATGTTATTGCGATTGTTCTCTTTGCGACGCGAATTTATGCATTTATGATCCGGGGCATTAGGATAATTCTCGCGATCATTCCCTTCCCTCCGAGTGTCTTTAATGCGAAGCGTTTGTGTATAATACAAGACGAGATAAGGTCTCGCAGATATTTTCCTTAGTGTAATGCACAGTACTCACGACGAAAAATCATTTTTCCGCGGGAACTACCGCGGTTATCGTCAAGAATAGCGGCGCGCTCGGTCGGAGCACGCTCGAACGAATGTGAATGAGAGAAGGAGAAAGAGAAAGAGAGATTTTCTTTCGACTGAGTGGTCACGATTAAACGCCGCCATTACGTACAGAGGCAGCGAAAAGAATCGGGAAAGTAACGTCGAGATTGCAAATTGACATGCGAAACTTGCTTCACGTCGAGCGTAATGTTTGGCGATCGCTATGACGCGATATACTTGGAAAAGGACATTTTCAGGTTAATATAGCATAGAAATGCATTCATTAATAATAACGTTTATACGTTAAATAAAGAGACGATCTCTTGTGCTGATAGAAAATATGAATGAGCAACTGTGTATGGAAGTCAGTAGTTTTGCGAAAAATGAGGGAATGTACAGGGGAAATTTATTATTCCCATAAAATTTATCATTATTTAATAAGTTTGCTGCGAGTTAATAAAGAGAATATTTTCTTTTTATTATGTTTTTTTTTTTTAAATCATTGGAAATATTTCGTCGGATATTCAAATCATATGAATGTTATATAAATATATGAAATTTATTATATTTATTTATTATATGAATTTATCAAATTAATTCGTCTATTTTATTGCGTATAATAAGAAATTTATTTATAAATACAAATAAATGCAAATACAAATAAATTTATTTATAAATAAATTTTATTTTATAAATGTACATTTGTAAATACGTAATAGGTACATAATAGGTGAATTTTAAAGCATATTTTCAGCGTATGTTTTTACACTTCTCAATGAAAATAGCAATATAAGATATCGGGTTTTAGATTTTTTTTTATCAGTTTATATTTACCGAGAGTATTTTTTTCAAGTTACATACATTTAGAAATACAGAAATTGTTAAATTAATTAAAATTTTTAGATACTTAAATTTCAAGTATTCGATATATTGTATTTAATTAGTGAGATATTTAATGTGCTGACAATAATAATGATATATTAACGTATGAAAATAATATCGATCTTTAAAAATAACAATATTACAATTTATTCAGAAAAAAAATTGATTCTGTTTCACTCATAAAAAATCTACCTACGTGAAAATTATTTTGAAATACATGCAATGTATGACCATGCATAAGATATAAGAAATGCTACTACAGATATCATTTACAAGTCCTCTGAAATCGCGTGTATGTGTACGTAACTCTTCGTGCTACGGAACTTCTTAGTAGGGCGTTATGCGACAACCATGGCATTCATTTTTCACGCCCCGCAAGTCATCATCGCGACGTGGAATTTTCCGCTACCGCGTTTCGCGATCTCTCGCCGCGCGTATGAAAAGAGGACGCGCGGTAATGGAAAAGTACACCACGGGGACTTGGCCGTTACGTCGTCAGTCGGGTTGTAAAGAGGAAGGAAATCCCTATAGCACGCGACGTGTGCGGACTCGTTTACAGACGCCGCGACATTTCGTCGCGTCGTCTATCAGGAAAGAAGGTCGCGTCGTCTATCAGAAAAGAAGGTCGCGTCGCGCCCTTTCGCGCGAATCGCGTCGGAACAAACAATCCCGTCCGATGCACATCATTCCTCTTTCGTCGTTGTAACCCATCATCGCCATCGTCAACTCTTTCTTTTATGACTTCGACGCTCTATCGAGCAGGGATCTTTCGATGGGGATGAAAGCGCGCCGCGTGTAAGGTTTTTCGCCGGCTATCGCCGTCACCACATCTCCCTTTTCAGACGTACGTAATCTTCGGCGTATTTCCGCTAGCGGATACATTCTTACTCGTGTCGACGTGAATGGCATTTAATCCGACACGACGAATTCTTAGCGTGCTTAACTTAGTAGCTTGATAATACCATACCATTGTATTATCGAGATTGCCGTTCTATTTTTCCCGTGAAATAATTTTAGCGCAGTTGTAACTTTACACGAACGATTTTGCTGAGGGATCTAAAATTTTGTTAGAATCTTAAAAATAATAAGCAATGCAGCAAATTTTGATATTCTAACAACTAGTTTGAGCGTTCTACATAATTATTTTGATAATTCAATAAAATTACTTTTTTATATCCAGCTAAATTTTTTTTTAAAAGGCTTTCAGCAAAACCGCTCTTTTCGTAACCGTGAATTTTATTTGTGTCTTCTTTTTCCGATACTTTTCGATTCGATCGGATATTTTCCCCATCGTGAAATAGCGTTACAAGTGCAATTTAATTCAATAATAGAATAGTTTTTAATGCATCTAATTTTCTGTGGCGCAACAGAAAATCGCGCGCTTTGCTTTTTATACATGAATTTTCCATTACTGCACTTACTAAAACGTATTTATTTTTGGAATTCATCCGTGATGACACGTTCGTCGCTCGGATCTCTCTCACCCTATTAAATGATTTTAGTTGAATCTGATTTGCAACGATGAATTTTTAACGTTCGATAATTTGGTACATATAAAAGAATCGCTGATTTTATTTTTGTGCACTTGCAAAATTAATTTCCAATTTAATGTTCTATTTTTAAAATTTCTAATCTTAATGTTCCATTTTATTGCATTTAATATAAGAAATTAAGGAAATATTGCCATAACGCGCATGTTACGTCAATAAGACACATTTTTCTGCGATTCTTGCATATTTTGCAACTTACAAGTAATCTCGTGTGTAACGTACATGTAACGTGTGTCGCGCACAGGGGAGATATGTCCGTTTGATTTTTCAATACCGGTATATTTTCCTAAATTGTATTTGCGGTGCATTGATATCTCCACGCGCAACAAACCTCTTCAGCGTCTCTGTCTAGCGTACCGTCACTTTTAATTGGACACGTTGGTTTTCGACTCGTGCGCTACCTTTGTTTTCTTCCGTCGGCGGACAGGCTAGGCAGGGAAAAAAAATCCGACCTCGGCCGCGGTCTTGTGTTTTCTGCCATGCGTAATTTGGACGATGGTCGGCCGTCCGATCCGTATACTCTTTTCCATTCGTACGTGCCAGACAGCTTTTGTTAAATTTTGTTAACCGTGAAGCCGAAACGCTCCGTATTTTTTCTTTTACGCGTGCGCGTCGCTCTCGCTCGACGCGTGTACGCGCGATTTCCAGGAGAGAGAAAGAGAGAGAGAGAGTCTCTGACAAGCGAGCGAATGAGCGAATCGCCGCGAGATAGATGAAATAATAGCACCTCATTCGCAGTTTTTCTCACTTTACCGCGATTTTTTTCACGCTATTTCAAGGAAGGTTTTTCTCACTTGGACGGCGCCGTTCTTTTCTCCGGCGTGCTCGAGCGCGCGCTCTTGTCGAGACGAAACGAGAGGCGACGCGTAGCTTTTTCCATCCGGCCAAATCCTCCGTTTCTAACGCAATAGCACGGTTTCTCTATCATCTCCTCTCAAGTCCTTACCCTTCTCATCTCGTTGAGATGTATACGAACACCGGCTTAAATCCTTCGGCTTTACCGTCATCCTTTCCTACCTTCGCACCGCGCGATATAGCTACTCCGCTATTCCCGCTTTCATCGCCGCTCGAATTGGCGCTCCTTCTATCTTTACGCCCCGCGCAGATTCCCCGTGGCTTCTTCGAAGGGAAATTTCCGTCGATACGACCGGGAAATGACCGCGGTAAAACGTCTATACCCGACGGCGCATCCGTCGGCGAAAAGAAATTCCGAGTTTCGAAAGTGCGGTTTTTACATCGAATCTCATTTTTTTCGGGCACATTTTTTATGTTACAAGTATTTTCTCTGTCCCTCTCTCTCTTTTTTTCTCTCTCTTCGCAGATTCTTTTCGACATATTATGCGCGAGAATGGGAAGAAAATGCAACTGATTATTTTTCCTGGCGGAAAGAGAGGAAGATTTCTCGCCTAAAATTAAAATTTAGATTTAATTATGTAGTGTACTTTATAACAACACGCCATTACATGCAATAGTTTTCTTTATATAAAAAACGCAATTCATATTATTTTTTTCTTTATTGTGTCTAAAGTCGATACAAATTTTTCCGCTGTTTTTCTGTTTTTTTTCTCTTATTCTCTTTTTGGAGAATTATAAAATTTAATACAACTACGTAGCTTTGTTTATTCCATTTACATATTTTTCTTGTACACTCTTCCTTAATTTTTAGAGAGATTACTGTAAGACAATATTAATGTCTTCCTCACTTTTTCCTTCTCTTGTTTTTACCTGTCTGACCTTTCTTCTTTCCCTCCCATTTCTCATTCCTTTTTCAGGTTCAGTCAAGTTAATAAATGCAGATTTTGAACTCGAACTCCGTGCTTTTTTCCTTCAAGCTTTTTCTTTTGTTTATTTTAGCTACCCTTCTTCCTCCGCATTTTCCCTCCCTTGTTCCTCTGTTTAGGCAAACGACGGGCTTTGTGGTCTCCCATCATCGCATCTCCCTTGAACTTCCTTTCTTTGGTCAATGTAAACGTTTGCGAAAATATTGTCACGATAATGGATGGATCGTAAAACGTAAATCATCAAACACTTTTCCATGATTTTCTCTTTTATGATTTGTTTGGTAATTGTGGTTGATTGTCACTCCTACAGAGGCGTAAAACAAAATGGCGTATGCCAAATGAATGCAAACGGAAAGAAAGCATTCGTATTTTCTCTTCTTTCGCACGCGACGCAAATAATTACATTCGCGAATTGGCAGCAAGTATTCGCGTAGGTTGAAAATTAGCGTCGCCGGCGGTGTAATCCATTAACGCTATTGTCGATCGGGGCGCGAATTATCAAATTACGTCGCATTCGGCGCAATAACGTTTATTATTCTCCGCAGATGCACACGCGCCCGGCTCGCCATTGTGGCGTAATGTGTAATGCCGGGCCCGTCGCGCGCGAATCAGATCGAAATCATCGTCGGCCGCGCCGATTAAACGATCGCTTTGTTGCACCGTTATATGTGCATTAATAATAATAACGCAGTAGCCCGCCGCCGGAACCTGTGTCGGCACGGCGGATCCCATATTGCTCGCTTCGATATATAATATCGCGGCCGCCCCTCTGCCTATTGTGCTCGCGCGAGTGTTCGGCGAAGTGAATATCGATAACGCATGATGGAGGATATCGCGATAACTTTTTCCCACATCGTTTATTCGCTATAATTTTGGACAGTAATTTGTATCGTGAGCGCTACGTATTCACGGAAATATAATATGCGAATTTTATCGTAATAACATTAAACATCCGAGCTGTGCGCATAAAATAAAAATAAAGAATAAAATTGTATCAAATAAAATTGTATCAAATGATATTATTCTGTTAAAAAAAACGCAGATTAATATAATAGTTGTACGTGAATCAAGTACAAGTTCTTCGTTCACGTGAATTAAATACAAGAAAATCTTGGATTCGATATCTCGATCTCTGTAAATTACGGATTTTAATTTACATAAAATCTTCATTTTAATTAAAATAAAATCTTCTGGGAATTAGATCTTGTCAGCTATTTACTCTCAATGTAAATAATTTATGTCGGATCTCTCTTTAATTTTGAATGTTGAATGATCGTTACCGTCACCTATTAATTAATCGAAAGAAATAAGATGGTTACACATTTCGGATTCGATGACGTGATAATTACCTGACAATTAATTCAAAACAGATATAGTGTCGACGGATTCAGATTTTAATGACAAATACGCGACCAATGATCTCTATTTGCGATAATGACAGAAGATATTTTACACTACGCTGTGTATTTTCAGCGTTCGAGCAAAATTGAGCTTGTTACAGTTACAATGCTCTTTATCATCGATTCGAGAAAGATGCATCTGAAAAGCGCAACGCGCCGCGAGGCAGAATTGCGAAAGGGATAGTTCAGAGGGCAGGCGTGAAGGGGAGTGGGGCCACAGGTGTATCGTACGTCGTCCGGTCGAACATCTAAATGGCTTTTCCTTCTCATCCCAGGATCGCACGAATCCCGACGCCCTCGGCGCTCACGCGGAAAAGCCACCGACGTAGTTTGGAGCGCTGGCGAATTTCGAGCGGGCAGAGTAGCGGGAGGGTTGGCGACGGGAGAGGAGGGTGGTCGAGACACGCCGGTGACGCACGGCTACGTAGCGTCGTAAAATTAGCATGGGCCAACGCCGTCGGGGCTTTCGCTACGAAATTTAAAGTTTCGGCTGTGTCTGGCTAGCTGGCCGCCGGTGATATCCGAGGTGAGTCTTCCTGCCGCAGCTGCGGAAGAGCATGCACGGGATCGTACATTTGTAGCAAGAGCAAGAAAGAGAGAGAGACCGGGCGAGTTTTTTGCGCGATACTTCGGAGCGCGCGGTAAGATTTTTGTAAATTTTATTGCACCGTCATAGCTCGTACTACTCGAAGCCCCGGGCGACTTCTGTGTACTTGGCGCGAGTTTACGTACGATAGGTACGAAAAGATATTGGTGCTTAAAAATGGACGAAAGCTTTGCAGGAGTTTTACGGTTAGAAATAGGATGTTATGCCAGTGATATTCCAATGATTCGATATTAGTATGATTGCATCGCGGTATTGCAGAATTTATTGAGGATTTCATATTCCTATATGAACACTTGGATATACACTTATAATTGATATGTACTATATCACATACTGTCCGATTAAACAAATGTTGTTGGGCCACAGGTATCTCCAATGTTGAATATTCGAGTGATAAATGGATATTGATCTGAATATTCGCGACTGATTATTAGAGAGGCGTAATTTAGTCGACTGGTAACTCGTAATTTAGTCGATGACAAAAGATTAATTGCGGACGATTCTTACTGAAACGGCTTCGCAAGTTCTCCTGCATCCTTAATCATCGATAAATAAACTCATCTACTTTCCGGAGAGTGAAATTTGCGAAGTGACGAATTTATCAGGGAATATGACGAATGATCCTCTTGAATATTTAAGCGAGATATGAATATCAAGAGATATCCTTTTCATTTTTCTAATGTCTTTAATATTTTTCCGAATTTCTTTCTCTTCTTGTATTTCTTTGCATTCCTCGTCATTATATTTTATTTTTGTTCACTAAATTGCCCAAAAAATTGAGTAAAAATTATCTCTTTTTCTGAAACAGGAAGATTCAAGCATTCTTCGCAGTGCGCATATATGCTCCGCAGTACAGTGTTTTTACGGTGCTTGTAAGTTAAAACATAAAGTAATTGAATGAAGTTTTCCGAGGACAGAGAGAGAGAGAACATGCGCGCGCAACTTGTTACACGATGTATTCTGTGCGCGCGTGTGCACGCGCATCCGTAATACAATGCGATAATGTACACACGCGCGTCGACGTGCATTCGTAAATGCATACGTGTATACTGCAAACTGCGCCGAGCACAAAGGCCCATAGACGCACAGATTGCACTTACACGCGTGCTACACAGACAAATCAATGTATACGCTAGGTGTACCGGAACTCGTGTGCTACCTTTTGAGCCTATGTAACGCAGACACACTAAGAAGCTAAGATCACTCTCGCGTCTAAGTATCATTTAATAACACAAAATTATTAACTGCAAATTAAGGAATTTCGACGAATTAAGGTACACGACGAATCAAGATATATCGCGAATATAAACAGATAATAGGCTTTATTCACGTAAAGATAATCTATTTAGCAAGGAGCTTAATGCTTGGAAATTGGGTAACAACAACCGAGTAATTGGACAGCAGCAAGTACGCGGCTTTTTTGGACACCGCGTATACACATTTTGTATGTATGCACACTGTGATAAAGACACACACGCACAGATACAGTCGCTTGTGTGTGATACGCTCTTGGCTATGTTGACCCAGGGTAGTGAGGGGCAGACAAGGCGGATGATGGTGGTGGATTGAAGCGGGGTGGCGGGCGGCAAGCGGGACGGAGCGAGGAGGATCGAGGGTAGATGGAACTAACGTTCAACCCGGGTACCATATAAACTTGGCCGCATACAAATTTGCACGGGATCGCGTTAAACCGTTGCAAGCTGCAGGACGCGGACGATGCAAGAGGGAGGTAGCAAAGGGAGGAGGAGGAAGGGGCGCAGAGGAAGGGGCGGTAAGCCACCTTCGAGCCCTCCGTGCCGCCTACTACCCTCTCAGTTAGTAGGAGCGACGGAGTTTTGCGGTCGCCTGCGAGCTGCCACAGGGGGGGCCCAGCGCATAGCTCGGCGGTTGAGAAATCATGAAATCGAGAAATCGTTTCGTGCGTCCGGCTCGCGACGGACGGGGACGAAGGAGGGAGAGGACGGAAATTTAATTAATGGCACGGGAATAGTTCCGTGCGTTCGCGTCGGTCGACGATGGGTAAGAGCTTTGCCGAGCTTTCCCGCTCGCTACAAGGAGGATAGATTTCCGGTGCATTCACAAGGGAATCGCGCGCGAGCGCCAGACGAATATAGCGAATTATGTGCGATTCAATTAACTATGATTAATTTGCAAATGATAGTTGGATGATTATTTCGCGCGCGTCCTTTTAATAATCTGCTTACCAAGTGGACCGAAAATAATTTGATTAGTTTGCGACATACGTTAGAACTACTATTAACCAGCACGCCAACAATGAATACGTTACTGAGAAGTGATGGAAACAGTGATACATTTGTAATAAAGTCATAGAGATAGTATTACTTGCTATTTTTCATTGATTGAGAATGAAATCCGATGAATACATGTAACTCGATCAATCATTCACGAACAACGAGAAAGACATTAAAGAAATCAAGAGCTTCGTAAATGTGATATAAACTTTCATTACATGCGCGTTAGTAAATCGTATTGAAATCAGAGATCAATGTTCGGAATTTAAAATATGTATGCGCTTTTATATTCGGACGTGTTTAAAACATCGCAAGTATTGTTGTATGTATTAAATCAGGACGCTCGAAATAATCGTAAATTAAAGGGGGCAGAAGGAAATTACGTCGACTGTATGCTTGGTAATGAATTCCGTTATCTACCGGCGCAGTGGAACTCGTTTGAACGGCCGAGCATGTCTGATTATTGCGTCGACGCTCACCACTATCGCCTTATAAATGAACACCGAAGTTCGTCTGTTGAATACATTAAATCGAGATGCGATATAAAAATGGTACTCTCAGTATTGCTTAAAGAGATCGCGCGACAATCCACCGTAATTCTCTCTCGCTTTAATTAACTTCGCTTTTATTACAGTGGTTTCATTAAAAACATATTATTTATCATGCTGGAATTTCGCTTAAAATGCCGAGACAAGCGATGTTATACGCCCATCTATTTTTATTTATCTTCGAGAAAAGAAAGATTTTTGTGGACAAGTCAAAAAATTGACAAACTAACAAACTCAATTAGGACGAGAAATGGATCGTGAGAGAGAGAGATATTAGCATAACGTGGCTTCACTGGAAACCTAACGCAATCGGATCATCGGAAATCGCATCAGATGCACCGTATCTCGAGGTTGGTATCCCGACCGATGTCGATACCAACTACTGCGCGCTCTGCTCGTGTAAGCATGTCGGTCCATTGCGTTGATACTGACTACTGAGCCGCGCGCTTACAGCGGCATGGCTGACCACCAGCCGTGTACCGACTACTGACCGGCTGATCACATGGCGGCGGTAGCTACTTCGTGCGCCGAGCGCAATAAGTTCCGCCAATAAGTGCCGGTTTTACGCACTCACCGTATCGTGACCGGCACTAAACTACTATTTTCATCTGATCGTTCACCCCGCCGGAGTAATTACTACCGCCGTCCGACCGCCGGTGCTCCATCAAATCACTACCTTGACACTATCATTGCCTTTACTGCCTGTGGCGACAATAAAGCTAAGCGTGATAAAAGTTTATAATGCATTTATAATTATCCGTAATTACATACGTTTCTCGCGATTATGTGCGATTTTGTGAGATGTAACATTTTATCCTGCTTCTAGAGTACGCGAAAAACTGAAACTTTCAGCTTTATCTTTTTAATATTCAAGAAACCTCGTTACTTATATTGTTCCACTTGTTCGTTATCGTGTGAAGTAGGAGGATTTTACTCACATTATCTTTTCACTATCATCTATATCTTTTTACTATTATCATTCTCCCGTGATTTTTATAAGGAGTTTGCGAGTGCATAATCGCATTCTATGAATTTTAGCTGCAAAATGGATTCGTCTATCGTTCGTTTCAGCTTTTCATTACGCGTTTATTGAAAAATAAAATAAACGCGTAACTCTGTAACACAATGAAATTGCACAGAGGTGGGCATTATTGATTTCCACTAGGTTAATTGAAAAATTCAGTAAATAGATTTTGGAATATTACTTGATTGTAATGAAATATTGAAGGGCATGTATGGTGTTAGAAAATAATTATCTAATAATTTCCCTTTAATTCTTATAATAATTTGAACTACAAGATTAATTGAATATTATTTATTATTTTTACTGTAATAATTTTTATTCTAATAGTTATTGCAATAACTGTTGCATAATCATTTCTTCAAATATCAAGCCTTTGTTCAAATATTTATCGGATAATAGTGTCGCGCGAATTTTAATGGAGGCCTCTTTAATGTTCGTCATCGTCGTTAAAATGCGATGCAATAAAGGAACTTAGGCGCCGCTCGGCGAATGCTTTGCCTGAATAACGTAAAGATACAAACGCGGACTTATCGATTTTCGATAAATAACCGTATGCCGGAATCGTAATTCTAGGGGGACGACTCGACAAAAATTACTGCGTGGAGGACGATAATCAATCCACGACGCCGGAGGGGGGACGTTAACGGTGCACGCGAGCACACGACGTATACAATGTATCCGACGGTCTCTGACAGGGATATATCATGCGTAATATCTTTCACAACGACTGAAAAACCGCAGTTACAGTAAATTGTCGTACTTTCGAAGTATTTTACGGGACGTAGCGGTCGCATTCGGTGGGTGGGCGCCGAAAGGGAATGAGAGGGAGGTTAGAGTGAGGTGATTTTCCGACAGTCCTAGAGACGGGCGGACGTTCTCTGCAATGTAAATCTCGTGAACGACTATATACGATCAGCGAGAACCGAGAGTTGAAATCGGATTTCCTTAACGGGTTCGAATTGTTTCGAAAAATCTATTAAATTGACCTACGTCGTTTTAATTGCGACGTAGAATAATATCGGCTGTTAAATGCTGCAACGGACTTCTGTTTCTTTTAATTACATTTCTATTAATGAGATATACGAATTTGGATTTAAAGACGTATTTTCTAATAGCAACGGGAATTGTTTTCGCAAGAGATAACACCGTTTACACTAAAATTTGCATGTTAATGGCTTCGATAAACGTTGCAGTCGGATTATGTTCGACAATGGCATTATATCACAGATACTTAACGTCTCTCCGCTTCTTACATTCGCCGTTACAATTGTAATTCGCAATTACTTCACGTGAGCTTCCTTGAACAATTCTAGATCTACTAACACGTGTAGGGAAATCCGAATTTTTTGACTCATCAAGTTATAATTAATTATTTTGTATGCCATATGAAAATGTATATCTGTATACGTAGTCAAATTATCCATCATAATTTACAGAGAAATTATATTTTAGGTGTGTTATATGGTCCCTGTTACATTACACAATATTGCGGGGATAGTTACGCGAGCGCAAACTTCTCGAAGTACTTCTTGAGGGATGAAAATAATTTTCATTTCTTGCTTAAGCAGCATGAGCAGACAATCGCGAGAGATACAGAAGGTGGAAATTGAAACCGAACTTTTCTCTCTATGTTTTATTTTTCATTTTTTTTCCTCTTCCTTTTTGCATGGGGATTTCGAAGTTGCGTTACTCGAACTTTGGAATTTATATGAAATCACGTTCCACGTTGCCAGGATGATTATTTTATGCTAATGATGTCGCAAAGTGTCTGAAGAGTGGCCGAGAATACTACTGAGTTACGATTTAAGATTTGTAAAATAATACTGCTGATAATACGTAATGACTGCTAAAATCTATTATTTTCATTAATATATATTCTCTGAAATATTTTTACATAAAGAAAATGTTCTGACTGAGTTTGTAAACCACGGATTAATATTTATAAAATTAATTATTAATATTGATTGATGAAATGATTTTTTATCGAGTAGATATATAATTACTTATGTTACTAATAGTCGTTTGTGATCCTTGATATTCCAAAAACGAGGTGCATTTATTACCTTGCGTTAACAATATTATTATACTTAAATAAACGTAAAATGCGAGAGCACAGAGGAGAAATTTTATATTTACTCAAGATTAATTATTCAAACTCGTGTTGATTTCGTCTTCATTTTCAACGTGACGAAACTTCGCTCTTTTTCGCCCTTTGTCACGCTGTCCCCCTCTTTTTTGAGCACGTTGGAAGTTCCGGAAGTTCATCAGAGCTTTTGAATGGTTTAATTTGCATACCTAACAATATTATACCGCGCGCTCGAAGATAGCTCTTCCCACTTCCTTCTACATTCCGCTAAGGCAAGCAGCGGCGACATGAGAAAGTATAAAGAAAAAAGATGGAGTATATGTAATGAACGAATGTTCACACGTGGATGATGAAAAAGATGGAGGGAAAGTCGTGATAATATTCTTTTCACGTCTTTTTTTAAATTTTTATATAGAAACGCGATTGCTACGTAAGAGTTTTTATTTATATAAAAACTCTGTGCCTGTTTATTCCATTATCATGAAAAAATATTCGTACCATAGTGTAAAATTTGAGCATATTTCTTTAAAATATACTTCATTAGAAGTTGAAAAATAAATCAAGGATGGAGTAATCGTATCTCGTAATTATCGTTATCGTTATTTTGCAGTGCAAGCCCATTAAACTGTTTCGCGTAAGAAACTTTCATTCTTTTCTCTTTTTCCTCCGCCCAAGTTGCCCCCGCGAGATATCCGATCGCATCGACTTCGAAGCGTGCTCACGTCGAACAATAATAATATTTCTTTGAACGCTACTGGATCCGGCGTACTCCGTCGACTCCCCTACGAATATTTCCCTATTTTTACAGACAAGTATTGCATGAAATATTCATAAGGTCTGTTCCCCCTCCCCGCTCCTAACAATCGCCGGATTTCGCTTACGATCTTGTCTGCCGATAGCAAATTTTTTCGGAAAATTAATATTACATGAAACGCGCGCGAGCACGATTTTATCGGGTAAGAATTATCCTTTGTTTCTTAGACAAATATTGCATGAAATATTCATGGTGCGCGTAGATTCGATCGATTTTGGTCAGCGTTTCGCCGATAGTGTACCCTTAAGTATACGACCCCTTAAGGGTCATTCCCCTGCTTTGCGCCCGAGGGAGGTCCTCGATACCGAACGATGGAAGGAAAGAGCTTGCGTGGGATATTATCGGAGTCTATTCGTTTTTTCGGGTGGCAAAAAGCGCCTAAACCGGGAAAGATGCAAGTGTTCGCATGGCGTGAAAGAGGCTTTTTTAGGCAGCACAAGAGAAACGATGGATTAAGTATCGATTCGTGCATATGCCGCTAAATCAGAGACCCTTTGTTTTGAGAAAAAAAACGGTACTTTTTCTATCAAAAATTTATCGTTATTTGTTCATTGTGCTACTTTGTAAATAAATATAACGTATGATTTTATGTGTGTGCGTGCGTGCGTATGTGTATGTGTGCAAAATGAGATTTTAATTACTTATAATTACAAATGTATTGTTTTGAATGCAATAATTAATTGTAGCAACAATTTTTATAATTGTTTTAAAGAAACATTTGATAGATAACAAAAAACGTGGACGTTACGTGCATCATTCAGCTTCTTTCTTCATTTTTTTCATTCGCTTTATCCGATACAGTCTATCGACGATACAATGCGAAAATCGTTTCTCTGTCTCCGTCACGCTTTCATTACTCCGCTGTGTGGATGGCGCGTCGCGTTCATCGATCAACGAAAGAGGAAGAAGCTCCTCCATTAGCGGCGCGAGCACCCTGACGTCCAACTACGGGAGGAATGGACGCTGTATATTATTTCCATCACTCCTTCCTGCATTAATCAAGCCGGAAACCGTCCGCGCGTAAGGGCAGCCCCGGTACGCTGACGTGACCGGTCATAAATCGCGGGTTCGAGTGCAAACGCGATTACACACCGGCGACGATTATCGAGGGAGGAGATCCTCTTCCTCCTCCTCTTCCATCTCCTCCTTCTCCACCACCTCCACTTCCTCCCCTGTCGCTTCATCTCCGTACCCTCCGGCGTCATTCTTGGATGCGGTCGCGGTCCGGCCCGTATAAATGCATAAATCCTCCGGGACGCTGACGCAGGTGGAGAAGAAGGGACTCGCAAGCGGATTCGGAGCGGAAAGCAATACGCGGGAAAACTCCGCGGAAATCCCCGGTCGTGTCGCACGCGCCGTCGAGTCGTCGCTTTTGTCGCGCCTCTGTTATCGCGTCGGTATTCTCTCATTTTTTTCTCCTCCCGTTTTTCCTCCCTTTTTTCGCACCGTTTAATCTGCTTGCGGTCCGGCACGGAGCCGCGCCCGTCCGTCGGATACGAATATTCCCGCTTGTTAATTAAACGACGATGCCACGCCGTTAGACAACATGAAACGCTTATGGAGTAAGATGATGTAATTATGTGATACATACCGATGACTGTTACGGGTTACGTTTATTTCGCAAAAAAGATGTACATCGTTAAATACCGCTGATGCATCAATGTGTTCTTCGAATAAAGATATCCGGTAAATAAAAATCGTTAGAATAGATTGTTTAGATTTATATGAAGAGTGGGATTTTATTATCTCAGTTTTCTCGCTATCTAGAATATAAAGTTTTATCTTGTTTGCATTTTTTAAAGATTAATTGGCAAAAAATTTTGTGAAGATTTTCTTTTTATACACACTTTATCTGTTGGATTAGAATATAAAGCTAAATACATGAAATGTCACTTAAAAGATTCAAGAACGCACCTTTTTCTGTTTTACACCCTGCAGGATATCGCCCTATCGTGTTTTTCGTCCTACCGTTAAAACTTGGACTCTGGATTCTCTGCTCTTGCTCTTTCTCGCTCTCTTTTTCCCGGCTTACCACTTCTGCTTACCACTCCTTTGCGAAGTTTACATCGCTCTAAATTGTTTTTGCTTCAATTCCGAACGCACATCCAACCTTATTTCGTGCCTGGCGGAGCCCGCGGAGCTGAACATTTTCCAGCTGTAATTAATTAATTCTCCCTTTAATTCTCCGCCACCCTTTCCAACCATTATCTCGATCCTACTTTTCTTTTTTTTTTTTCATCTCTGGTTAGATAATTTCGCGTCGGTTTCGTCTCCCGAAGTGAGAATGAACTTCGCTCGCGATATCTGTCATTAAAATTTGATGCGGCAGTAATGGAATTGTATATAAGTATAGACTCTTACTTTCACACTCAGAGATTATGTGAGAAGAAATTACGAACTGAAAATCATACCGCCATATTATTCTATTGTATTATCATATAAATTATATTCCCTTCATTTTCGTGTATAGACCAAGGATTATAATAAGTATATCTTATGTAAAATGTAGTTACTTACTCTTAGAGATACTCTTTTTATATTTTATGGAACCAAAAAAATTATAGAATTATTAATTAATATTAATTATAGAATTAATTAATATTAAATATAGAATATTAATTATAGAATTATTACTTGACCGTAGTAATTATGTATATTATTATGTATGTTATGAAATTATCTTTTTGCTGACTCAGGCTGTTTTTAATAAATAATCTGATATAATGTACGTGTAGATTCTATATCAGAAATATTTTACGGCAACCGTTGTTTAAAGACTCTTCGTCGAAATTGAAATCTAATGGAGAGATCGAAAGGGAAGGAATGGATGCGTGCTTCGTGCCGGAAATTTCTATCTACCCTTCGATTCGTGCCATGACAAGAGTTCCTCGCCTCGCTCGCTCTTTTGAGAGACTAATTCGGTGGGACCAGATTACGTAATTAATTAATCCTGCCTTTAATCCCACTCAGTATTATTATGCCATTTTTTTCCATTCGTTGATACTGTCTTTACTGTAGGCCTTCGTTGTGTCGTTTTGTCTCATCTAGTCCCCGAAGAGACTGTAATAAATTAATTCCGCTTTTACCTTTATCATCTCTGCCATTTTCCTTTCTTTCTCTCCCTCTCCCTTGGCCCCTATTTCTCCCATTTCTCGTATTCTCTCTCTGTACCCTCATATTCCCTCTATAACACTCGCGCGTAACATTCGTTTACTATAAAATTCTTTTTGGAAGGAATACGTGTATTTAACCGACACTTTAGAGGGCGGATAAAAGTGCGCTTAATTCCTAGCTACGGACACGCAAACCTCGTTAAACCGTGGATGAAATTTATGCGACGGAACCCTTGTACTTTTTTGATACCTGAGTAACCGATCACTAACTTGCAAGCGAGCCGCACGCAAGTATTCAAATTCAATTTATTGATACTATATTGGTATTGAAGTACGCAAAACTGAATATGTAATGCTTCCGTAAAATTTTCTTTTTATTAAATGAATATCCTGTATTGTAAATGATAGTTTACATTACGCACATCTAAAATCTGAGAACATCTGATATGAACATTTAATATTGGAAGAAATTGTCAACGAATAAGAAAAATATTAGATCGATATTGCAATTAGTATTTCTCATGAATGACGAAGAATACTCTGTGCGAATAATTTTATTTGTCAGTCTATCTGGCAAGCAGTCATCGAAAAAGCGACGAAACAAGAAATATGCGAAAAAAAATGAAGCATGAAAGGATATCGACTCGGTTGAGTGAAAAGCCCGCTTGATCTAGCGCTAGATAAATTCGCGTCGAAAATGCGACACACTTCATGCGCGCCTACACACGCTTTCTCTCCTGTTTGCAATACATACCACATGGTCGAGATCACAAGTAACGGATCCGTGTCCGAGTGGTGGTGTTAATAAATGTTAAAATCGACAGCGAAAAAACCGGCGCTGGCAATGCGCAATCGAAATCAGAGAATTCTCTCTCTCTCTCTCTCTCTCTCTCAACTCGTCATTAAATCTACCGTTGGAATGAGTTTTTTTTTGACGTTAGCTTTTAACGCCATGTTCTTAACTAATGAAAATCGAGCGCGAATAGCGAACGAAGGAGCGACGATATCAAGAAATGTACTGCGATATTAAATTAGAAATACCGTCTTGGTCGAAGAAACAAATTTGCAGCTCGAGAGAAGGGGTTGAGTACGAGACCCGCTTCGCGGGAGAACGCACCTAATGACGCGCGCTTCCGACTAATAACGTCATGATGAGAAAACAATAGAGACAATGGCGGCGCCGCGCACCGCTCGGCGAGGAAAGATGTGTCGTTGGACTAAGAGGGTATTAATTAAAACGCGGATACGCGCGCGCGCGCGTAGTCGCGCATTACGGCTTGCGAGAACTCAGGGTACCCTTATTAAGCTTCATTAGCCGACACTCGGGTTAATTGCTTCATTTTTCCTCTTTACCCTCGAAGTAACCTGCCTGCCGCCGTTGCCACGGCCGTTACCCGCCGCGACACCTCGATTTCGTATCCTTTCTGCTGCGTACTCTGCGACGCAGAGCAAACTTGCGACGTAATAGTCTCGAGTGCATTATGCAATTGCAAATTATTCTCGATTAGTAAAGATGCACGAAGTACCGAGAATGATCCAGCGCAATGTCTCTCTCAAGCTTTCTTTTACGAAGATATAAAATATACGGATTATACTTTTTCTCTACTATGTATAATTATTACAGTAAATTACTAGTATTATATAGCATTGTTATATATTGCTCTTTTTTATTAATACGATCTTAAGTCATCATAAGTACAATTCATGTGTATAATAACGCATTTCGGACAATAATTGACGATATTTGACTCTGTGTAATGCTCGTAGACCTGTGTTAGCTTTGTTTTCATTTAATAAGTATTTATCGAGCGCGTGATAAAGTACCTAACATCTCATTTGCATCTCATACACTTGGCTAAATAATGATCGCTATAAAAGCGGCAATAGCGATATTGCGGATTAAATCTTGTAATTCTGAATATGCTTTGCGAAATGAAATTTTTTCGTAATTCCTTTTCAGCGTAGATGAGGGAATGTTATAAAGTTTACGTGAGATTATTTCGCTCCATTGTAGTCCACGATACCCGAGGTAATTCTGAGTTAAGGGAGGGATGAATTAGTAGAAGATAATAGAACGAGGGACGTTTAAAGTCCTCATTCCGCCGATATACATAAAAGAACTTGATTCATAAAAATATTTAGAAGATACAAATCTTGTAATTTTACGCAGAAATCTTGAAGATACATTTCTATTCTTTCTTCATATGGCGAGATAAAACATTTAGAAAAATAGTTTTCGTGAAATTCCTATTTGTCTTACGTTGAGTTTTTAATTATGTAGAAGACCGAACTAATAATCGACCAATTTTACATTTTGTATCAGGGTGGAATGGTTCAAGCGAAATTGGATGCCTAACATACTTGTCTGAGCATATGTCTATCCATACACGTATGTGCGATGTTATTTTCATTAGTGACATAGCCGAGCTCGCGGAAGTTAGGAGATAACGAATCGAAATTTCATGGCGTACCTCGCGGGCATCGACGAAAAAGTCGACGTTCGCATTTCCGCTTAATCGCCGTCCCAGGATTAGATACGACGTTAATTGCGACACGGAGTATCCGTAAAAGTTGCCGTTTAACGGTCATACGTTACGCAGCGGGAGCGGAGGGAGAGGACTCGCGGTAATGGAACAATTACCGTACTGTCTGCATAACTCGCGGTGGAATTCGCCGGAATTCACGGAGAAGAGAGGAAAGGGCCGGCGACACCGAACGACTGGGGTCGTGGCATCGCGATGGTGTGACGAAGAGGTAAACGTTGCTCACCGGGGATTAGATATCGTCCACCGAAATTGGAAAACTTTATACCGGGAGTTAAACGCCTCTATTTTCTTCTGAAGATTAATCCGTAATATCTGTCCAATGACACATGGATATCTCGGAAGGTAGAAGAAGACTCAATAGTTTCAAATATCAGAGAACGTGTTCAGTGATCGTAGAATATATGGCCCAACATCATAAAATGATATCGAATGTTTCTGCTAATTAAAAAAACCAGTTTATTACATAGGAAAAAAGTTAGTCTTAATTAAAGATAGATATTCTCATATATAAGCACGAATATTATAGTTTTTCTTAGATTTTAGTCTCAATTTGTTTGAATTTGTATTGATGCGAGTATTATTTTTGCAAAAGAATACTTGCATCAATACAAATTCAATCAAATTAATATTAAAATTTTTCTAAGAAAACTATAAGATATTCCTGCTTATGAGAATATCTTGATTTAAAATTATTTTTCTTGTGTAATACTACTAATTTACAAATACAATCTTTTTTTACGAAAAAATACGTATCTAACTTAATTATTTATAAAAATTAATTGTATGTATTTAATTCCAATAGATATTATTTTTTCAATTAACTAGAGGAATAAATATCTTTAAATGTTTTAGAATACGGTATTTGAATAATCTAAATAAATAGCTGCTAGGTTGTTAGCTATTTCAATAGAGCAATGCATTGTTTTATTTGATCGACGTTGAGAGCAATAATATTACTTTCGTAAAAATACAAAATAATGGGTTATTTTATTCGAACGACAACAAGTGTCTTACTTGCGGAAAGAATTTTTCTAAAGCTCGTCAAGCTTTCGTTCTCGGCGAGGAAAATACGAGCGATAGACGCGTTGCTATCAGCACCGTCGGGATATTCAACCGTGAAACTCCCTGTAAGCCGTGGAAAAGCCGACAACGTTTCTCGGCTTTCCCATTGGTTGCCGCCCATGAATGTGCATCCGAGGAAAGTGCATCCACACGCCGATCCGCGTTGGCACTCCGAAGAGTTACGGATACAGGTGGCTTTTCAGAAAATAAAGCGTTACTGTGAGAGTACGTTTACTATAATAGCATGTGCTCGTAGTTGACGTAGAAGCCACATCGTTCTATACTTAATTTTAAAAAATGCATAGCGATCGAATTTTAAACCCGTGAAACTTTAATTAAATTTCAATTTAATTAAATTTCACAGATTTAATCAAAACAAAATTTTAATGCTTACATGTTACATTATGTTACCATATTTATATAAAAATTATTTAGCGCACACTTTGTTCCGCAACCTCAATTTTCCTTTGTAATCAAAATTCTTTTTATTTGTTTCATCATATTTCTACACGCTGCTATATATAATACATAAACAGAGTTGAAAAGAGTTTTTTCATAAATTCCTTTTTTTAATCTTTTGTCGTGACAAATTCTATCGTTTTAATATTCCGTCAACTTTCTGCTTAATTTGTTTTGATATTCCTCGAACGTCACAATTTACTCTTCGCGCGTTTCATCGACCAATCAAAGTGGAAAATAAAAGAAAACAGATTTATAAATTATTATGCAAATTATCATGCAAGTTTTGTTATCGCGGTCAACATCTTCGTATCGATACAGCTTCGAGATGTCGCCGTCGCCGCCACTGTTGCTGCTACTGCTGTTGCTGTTGCATCGACGACGTTGCATCGATGCACTCGCGATGCATCAATACGCGGCCGTGCCGCCGTTTCCTCCGCGAAAAACTCAAATAGTTGACGACGAACCTTATTTTCCGTTCTTCCCGACCTCTTTCTCAATCCGTTTCTTTACGGGATAAGAAGCTGGAAGGTCCTGTGTGGTCTCAGCTTTCACGCAACTATCCACGGTGCGCGCAAATATTTCTTCCTTTGCATATCGAGCCCGACGCGGCCATTTGCATTCCTCTGTGCCTGTTCTTCCTCTCTGCTTCCACCCTGCTACTTTCCTCCCTCAAGATAAGGAGAACCTCCAGGCGTTCCTCTTAACCCATACCCCTATTTCATTGATTTCTTCTTCTTCTCTCTCGCTTCTGCTCTTTTTTATTTTCCTTTCTAAGCTTCCATCGTCATCCAACTGGAACATTTGCAGTCTCGAAACGTCCCTTACTTCTTTGAGATTTATGCAGGAATGTATTTAACAAGAATATCGGGGATTAGATATCGCTAACTCATTTTTCTTATTTCTAACGCAGGAAGTACTTAAAAAGCCGGAAGTACAACCGAAAAAAGAATTTTTTAAAATAAGGATATTATGTATCATATATAAGTTATATATGATTTTTATTATAGTATATATTTTATTTTATTATTTTATAATTTATTTTATAATTTATCGTAACATTTATTTAATTGATAATAGATGAATCGATATAGTATCGGCATGTAACTAAAAAAATAATAGCTAACGGTATTGGCATACAACTAAAAAAAATAACAGCTTTGTATAGATCTGCATTAAAAAAATGAAAAAATTTTGGCTATATCACTGGAATGACTTTTCGCAAAGCTATTTGCGGATTCCCTATCGGGACTGTTTCCTGGAGATCTCTCGGTTCCATTAGCGCGACGGAAGTGCATCACTTGCCGTAAAATTAAGCGATGTGGACGGAAAAGGCGCTGTTGTTATTGATGTGGCACGATGCCGAGTGCTTCTCGTTGTTTTTGTTAGGATAACTGATAGTTTCGAGAATTCGTTTATTTGTAAGAGCTTCATTTTCTGGTTGATTAAGTTATGAAGATAAAAAAATCCTTTTAAATTTATAATAACTCAGATATTATGTGATTGTAAAAATTATAATAAAACGGAAATATTTGGCAGAATTATTGTTAGAGTCAATGTGAAAAGAAACTGTAAAAACAATTTTTTAGTTTAGTATTTTATTATGTTATTTTATGATGGTAAATTTTATCTTCTCATAATAGTCATAATAATTTTCTTTCCACATCTGACTTTTGATACTTGAAAATGATAAATTTTAAGATTCAGCATTCTGTGGAAGAGATCACAAGCAAAATAACTGAAAAATCCACATGGTAAAACTGAACCTAATTATTCTGAATAACACACATAGTGGTAATACAGAGGCAACGCGATAGTTTACAAAGTACTTTTAAAATTGCATTTTTAGAGATGGAAAAGTGGAAATGTTGCCAGACAGTGATTTTAACACAGCTTGGTCTTTGATATCATAAAATATTATGAAAGTAAATAGTTTTTAAATTCACAGCTAGTGTATTAAAAAATACACGAGAGATATTTGAAACGAATTTTAGCTTTTGGCTGTATTTTCTAGATAAAATTATTTTTATGTTTTATTTCCCACTTTTGCGAGTGTATATGTAATTATTAATAATACGGTGGTTTTATTTGTTTTCTGGTAATAATCATTCTATCGTTTTGGTTTAATCCTTATAACCGTCATACACAATAGCGGCAATTAATAAACCGTCATTAAAACGTACCGCAAATTTGTGCAATTGAAAGAGTAATTATTTATCTGCGTTACTCACCGGATAAAAATCCGCAAAGTGCTCTAATTAAAACGAAATTGCAGCGAATAATTACTTCCTGCCATGCGAGCGTATTTCGATAATTTTCGACGTGCTGTTTATTCCCTGCCTGCACCGGCATCGCTGTATAATCGCAGATAAATGTTATTAGTTGCGCGCTTTTATCAATTACGAAACGAATTAGACTTCGACAGCGGTGGGATACATTTTATCCCATTTACATCTCGTGCGCGCCGAATCCGCAAACTAATTTTGGACACGATAATCCTCGGTGTGACATGGAGCCGAAAAGCAACGATATCATTTATTTCTCTTCGTTTTAAGATAAAAATATCATTACATTTCGGATTTATATATTTATTAAACATAATTAAAATTAAAATAATATATACATAATAAAAATCTTTTTGTGAAACTTATCGTTTTCAAGATTTCTTTTAAAAAAAATGATAATAACGATTTAAAGACTGAGACAGCGCGAGAGCGGGGGCGAAAACGGGACGAAAAGATGCGCGAACAAATTCCCGTGGCGGCTAATTAATACTCCGACCATAATGGCGGAAAGCGCCGCGGCTCCTCGGCCTTAAAACCAATTTGTTGTCCGCTCTCAGGCTCCTTGCTTGCCCGTCGGAACGGCGCGACGCGGGTCTGTATTATGCTTAGGGTTCCGCCATTATGTTTCCCCGGTTTTGCCGAAACAATGCAGCGTATAAGCGGCCGTCGTGCCACATCCCGACGTAATATTACGTCGGCTGATTTATATCACCCGTTCTGCGACCTGCCCCGCAACATTACATTCACTAGGCGATCATTATGACGTAATAAACGTTTGGAACGGATGCCGAAAGAATTCTACGTATGAAGGAAGTTTCTCTTCCGCGTACGAGACAAGAGAGATTATCGACGCACTGGATCGACATATAGATCGTACGTGCGTGAAGGCATTCAAATATCAGATCAAGGAGAGCGTAAATATCAGATGAGGCGCATTTATTACTTTAATTACACTAATATTTCAAACAAAATGAAGTGTATTATTTTCGCGATTGTGTACCGCGTTAAAATAATTATTTTTCAAATGTGTTAGTGTATTTCGCAAGCAATCGCAATTCATATATCCGCGCGTCACATCAGAGGAATGTAAAGTTCTTACGCGAGATAAATCACACAGCTACCTTCTCCTAGTTAAACAAAAACAAGCATTCGCCGTATCGGAGCAAAGAGCTCTTGGTCGTTCTAATATTTCCGCGCAATATCGCCGGCGTCATTTGCGAAACGTCGGATAGTTTGTATAATGCAACGGCGAGACGCGTCTCTGTATATTTGAGCAATATCCCTTTACGGAGTTCTTTTACGGACGACGGAGGAGAGTTTCTTTGCGCGGAAAGATCCGTCGGGCGAATCCGTGCTGTCCTAAATACGATTATCATAATTCAATTAATATTTAACGACTGGAGATGAATATTAACGTAGGATTTATTAATTTAATGAATCGAGATTCCTTGAATTTGTGACTGTCCTGAATATGAGTTTTCGCATAGATAACATTGTCTTATAGTATAATTAATATAAAAAAAACAACAAGACTCTAATCAGAACTATCACTCTTGAAAACTAAAATTGGGGTGCTAATTTTACACACCCATTAATATTGTCGATAAAATTCATTAAATGTCTGATGTCAATTATATTTCAACAATTATGCGTTAAATAATAACAATGAAATGCAATGTGATATAATTAGTAGCAAAGAAATAGCGATCGTATAATTATTTTATAGTGATTTGCATTTTTAGAAATAGAAAATGTGCCAGACGATTTTAATACAACTTGGTCTGTGATAAAATATTATGAAAGTAAATGTTTTTTTTTTTTAATTTACAGCCAGTTACTATAAAAAAATACACGAGCGATATGGAACGAATATCTTATTTAGCCTAATTAACCCTTACAATACCATGTAAAAAACGGCATCTTACAAATGTACAAATGGAAGTATTTCGAATCCGATAATTATTTCATCTATTTAAAATGATTTAAAGAAATCTATAAAAATTCATGAATATACTTTTAAATTTGTAGAATAAATATTTGTACTTTATTGTAGAAAAAGATAAAATATAAGAAGTGAAGGGATCTTTCAAAGTTACGAGAAATTTTCATGGATGGAAATCGATCGCACTCGAAATCCCCCCCGTTTGTACGAAACCGGTTAAGGAATCTAATACATCACCTATCGAGATGTATTAGGTTTGTAATATTAAGACATTCACGATTTACATAAAAAGAGATGATGAAGTAGAAAAAAAAAATTTTTGTTTTTTTAAGAATGAGAATTTGAAATGAGAAGAATATCAGATCTGCATTTGACAAGAAATAACATTCAATCGAACGAACACCGCGATAGCGAGCGCGAGTTGTATGAAAACGCGTTATAATTTTTTTTCCCTTTCTCCCTTTTGCTTCTTTTAAACATGTCACCCGCATTTTCGAAGCCAAATCTCAGATAGATTCGTCAACGACAAAGTACGACACGGGTAGTTTTGCACAAGGCTAAACGCGAAATTAAATCCGAGCGTGTAAACGACCGTCATGTATACCCTGTCACCGGTTACAAACGCGAGTCACGAATCCGTAGCACACAGGACGCGTCTTTCGCTTTTATTTACGGCTTGCCTGCTCGCACCGCGAAGCCGTCGATTTAATTCCGAAAGTTCCCAGCGTCGCCGGGAAAGAGCCGCCCCACCTCGTACGACGCAACACAGCGACACGTGTCTGTAATGCTGCGTAAGATTTCGCGTGAGATTTCTTGATTTTGGTTGCGTCGATATTCCTTTGAACGGTGGTGAAAAGAAAAAATGGCGAAATGCTTAGTGTTCAATGATAGAGCCTTCTATAATGTGCGTTTT
>JANQDE010000048.1:860924-962057 GCA_037157785.1 Cephalotes varians | reverse complement strand
ACACACACACACACACACACACACACACACACACACACACACACACACACACACAGACGCATCAGAATAATTTCTAATTTTAGATGATTTTTATTTTATCGCAATTTTAATTTATTTTAGTTTATTAAAATTAAACATTCACCCGTATATAATCTTAAAAACTTCGATAAATTTTGATGATCTCGATAGTCCATTGATATCCAATTAAATTTTTACAGAAAGTTCTTCGAGTTGATCAACGAATTCTTACGCGAAATTTATAGAATGTTTTTATTTACACAGCGCATTTTTTATTCACAACAGAAATATAACGTCGCATAAGCTACAAGCGCGGCTCGTATCAGGGCGAAAATATCAACGCGCTGCACGCAATGCGGTGCATTCGTGCGTGCTGCGTGCGTGCGCGGTCGCGATTTTTTCCATTTATTTCCCCATGTCTTTTCGTCAGACGTTTTTACCGCTTGCGGGTTGACATCTTTATCGCCGTTATACGGGTTCAATGTACTTTTTGGTTACTGCTGCCTCGCTGATTAACCCTTTCAACGCCGATTGCGCGGAGAGTTGCGCAATTTATGCGCATACATTTCACTTGCACGTCCGATTTCGTCCGTTTTCTTATTGTTAGTCATCCCTTATTTTCCTCGAGGTCAGGCACCGAGGAGGAGACGAATACAGTATAGTATGCTTAATGTGAAGGTAAATGAATTCTAATCACGTTCCATCATAAAACTTTTATCAAATGATTTTGAGTAGATTAATACATTAATACATTATTTATGTTTATCTATGTATGTATTATATATATATATATATATTGCATTCTTACGTATAAATCAAACGTATGAATTCTCAAAAATGATGGTTTTTAAAAAAAATCGTCAAAAATCATAACTCTCAAAAAAGATTTTTAAAAATTATGAAGCGAAAATGACAAAAGTAATATTTGATCATGTTAAGAATATATTCTTTTTTCCGATATTATTTGATTAGTCAATAATTTTTTGTTAAATTAAAAAGTTTTCTCTTTTTCCATTTATTTTGACTTTTTGAATCGTATCATTTTTGGTGTAAGTAAATTCTTTTTACGATAATATCTATGAAACAAGTAATACATCTTGTTTTACAGAGAAATTAATTTTCTATTAATAATGGTAATAACTTTCACTGAATTATTAAGATTTGTTAATAATACAGTATCTAAATGTCGCCAGAAAGAATGATTCATTTTTATTAGCACAGCGCAAGGTTGGAACACGCATTTCCATACGAAACACGCACCGCTCACTTTTATGTATTGCGTGACTAATTCATCACACGTGCCCTAACACTCCGCGTGGTCCGAGTAATCTTACTTGTTTTAACACACTGGTTCACCCTTTCTTTCTATCTTTGATATTTTTCCGTATTTTGCTACGGCTGCCCAGTCATTTACGATTCTTTTGTACGTGGAAAAAAGATCACTCGAACAAATTGCCCGAGAAAACATTTTACAACATTAGACAGGATGATTTGTTAGCGAAGTATTACCTTAAAGCATATCGTAATAAATTATAGATTACTTTGGACTAAATAAGAAATAAGTTATCAAATTGTAGGCCAAATTATACCAAATTAATAGCATTTAACAGATAAATAGAACTTATATGCACGAAAAAAATGATTTTGCTGAAATATTTAAAAATTTAGCTAGATGCAGATCTAAAAATAATTTTGTTGAATCATTAAAATATTATGTAGGAAAGTTAAGTAAAGTTGCAAAAAATTCTAGCAACCAATTTGAACGTCTTACATAATTAATAGAACGTAATTACAAATCGTCCATGTAATATTAAAAGTTATAATTTTATATTCTAAAAAAGTACATTAGTGTAATATACATGCCGCTTTTTTTAGTAGTGTTTTCTCTTCAACAGCGTTAACTCCAATAAATTTGGTGTTCGTAAAGCTTTATTGCGGAAGTGTCCTTGATTTACCATCGCTTATCTGTCTTGACTTTCATTATTAATATTTCACTTTTTTGTTGCAGCTTGGTTTCTTCACGTATTACACAGTGGCGATGGGTGAGGTAAATCCCTCCGGGCCAGTGCCGATCGACAGTGTCTTCATTTACAGACCGGACAAGCGGCTCGAACTCTGGAGGTTCGCCTTCTACATGTTCCTGCATGCTGGGTAAGTCTCGTGATTTTCTTTATCAACGACACTTGATCAATTTGCGCATTCCTTTTTTTCATCTCTCACGATTCAGCTGCTTACGTAATTGCAAGCGTCTCTCGCGCAAATGTACGACCATATATTTAAGGGATATTTGTGGCATTATGTCTCGATAATATCGGATCTCACAATCGAATCTCTCAATGCTTCGTGCTCGCTAGAATACGCCGCAATTCGATTCTCTCTTTGCTTCCTGATGTGCAAGTGCATCGTTTATTTTTTTCTACTTAGAGAGAGAGAGAGAGAGAGAGAGAAACGTCAATGTAATTTGAGCACACCTTTATTTTTATATCACTGACTTTATAAACGTTTCAAACCACCGTTTTTTACGCTAATGGATACAAAAGCAAATCTGCGTCAGTGCACATTCGAATTATCGAGGACGTCGCAGGCGAATTTGCGACTAGAAAAATACGAGAGAGAAAGAAAACCGAGAGCCAAAAGCTAGTCGATAAAACCTTCGTGGAAGTTTGGAGTGACGACGAAGAACGCATTTTTCGTATCATCTCGGAAATTGCGTTCACCGAACAGTCTTGGCTCTCGATTATCTCGAATAAAAGGTCTATGGCATATAGACACAAGTTCCATTATTTTCTGATCACGTTATTGCTATTACGTCGACGAATAACAAAAAAGTAAATTTAAGCGTCGCGACGGTTCGAATATCATAATATAATTTTTGTGATATTGCGTCGCGATATTGTCATATCGTATTCTCAGTAATACAAGTTATAATATTAAAAGAAAAAAAGAGAGTAAGACCGAAACTCCGAAATCGACAATAGCGGCGCGAATTATTACGATTACGGCAGCTCAGAAAAGGAATCAAGATAAACCACGTCGCCAGCGTGCTTTTCGCTCCTTTTTTCATCCCTCTTCCTTCGCTGGACTTGCAGAACCAACTTGCCGCATACATTTCGTGCGCGCTCTGCGAATTCAGTTCAGCACAATTTTACTGTTCAAAAAAGATGTGCAATATGTTTTTTACGTTTACGTCAACAATAGAGAACCCAGGGTGCAATCATATCTGGATTCAGCGGAATATCTGGGGGAAATAAAAGCTCTAAGAAAAATATAAACAAAATAAGAAAAGGAAAATACAAATATATAGTAAAATAACGGACGAAGAAAATGAAATCTATATTATTAGGTAGACTTGGAAGTTTTCAAACACGTATCTTGTTATCGATAAGAAGTTTTTCTTTACATATAAAATATTGAGTTGTTACCATGCGAGGTGACACGATAAAATCTTTAAAGCAGATATCTCAATATTTTAGTGAAGAAAATATACAAGGAGATTAATTGATAAATTAATTAATAAATCTTTCTTGTATTATAATTAAGCTTCCTTTCCTCCTTTATAATTAAAATTTATCTGGTTACGGGAGACGGAGGGTGGGCAAATCGCAGAATGTAAAACACTCGCGTGCGCGAGGAAACGAAACAGATGCGATCCCGCGATCAGCCACCTACGTTCATTATGGACATCAGGCATTAAGTCACCCGACTAATTATAGCGATCCTTGTGACCGCATACCGTGTTGACGCATCTTCGCTTGACGTCACATTGATTCAATTCGTGCGGTTCCAGGAAACAAAATTGCATAAGCGTTCCGGCACGCGTTACTCACCCACGGGAAAGTGGGAGCGCAGGGAGAAGGTGGCAGCTTTCTCCGCTCGCAGCTATTTTTCCACCCTGTGTCTTTTGCTCTCGTTTTCTTTTCTCTCGTTTCCTCCAATGATTTTTGCCTTCCTCCCCTTTCAATTCCTTTCCTCCTCCCCTCCCGAACGACTTTTTTGCTTTTCTCTTGGCTTCTCCCATCCCTGACAATCCTCTAGATGCATCAACATTTCTATACTCTCTCTCCCTTCTGCCATGAGAAGAAAGGAGATCGAGAGATGAGATCGTATGGGACGACTCCGTGCTTCGCGTTTCTCTCTCTTTCTCTCTCTTTCGCCAACAGAGTAAAAGTTTTCAGCACACGCGAAGCTCTCTAAATTATTCATGGAAACGCCAGATAAGACGACCGTTTTCCGTACGTGCGTATGGAAACGGCGATAAGAGTGACCTTACCGCAGTTTTCCTTCCTATAGAAAGCGTGCGTTCGCCCAATCTTCCCCTCCTCTCGTCTTTCTCTATTATTCTCTTTGCTCTCCCTCATCCCGGTTTCTGATATTAGACTTTCCTTATTTAACGCATTGTTCCTTTTATCTTTTACTTCCCTTTGCATTCTGCGCGTCGAATTTATCTTCACCTTATCTTTTCTCACGTTGCTTTCCTAAATTTGTAGAGCGGTATTATTAATGTTTCTTTTATTAACCTTCCTCTTTTTTTACTTGATACTAACCTTGCTATTTATGTACTTTTTATTACATATATGTATGTAATTTGCTTATCATAGAGTCTTTTGCTGATAGTAATTAATATCCGTTAAAATACTGCACCGTTACATCATTTTACTATTACAGTATTGTTCAAACGGGACTTTGGTCTCGGACTGTAATATCCTTCGTTTATATTTCTGCCCTTTTTCTTTTCTTAAACTTCTTTTCGCGATTCACTGCACCTTTGTCTTCCTTTTCATCAGTTACTTCTCTCGATTCGCGCTCTCGCGGCTGTTGGATTGTTAATGCGAGCAACGCTCCGCGCGCGTCCATCAAAAGTCATTTCTCCGAGCATTACGTGATCCTGAAAGAGCTCAAGAGTGAGATACATGGTAACGTGCGCGGTAAGTCGAAGATAAATTTCGTAGAACCTGATGAATTCGTTTCGAGGGGACAGATCTCCGGGGGAAGATACTCTACGCGGGTGTGGATAAATGCGTTTTAGAATTGCGTCTCGAGTAAGTCGTATATTGCGGCAAGCAATAAGAATGATAAAGCCATTTTCCTTTCTTTTTTTTTTGTAATTTGCGTTTGTTTTATCGACGCACGTCAGTGATCCTCGGATCGGCCGCGCGAGCATTACATGTCGGTTACGCTAATTGGTATAAATCGGGGTTATGATAAGCGATATAATGCATCAGCGGTGACACACGAGCTGTCAGAAAAGACCAAAAGCGCGATCCATAATCGACGAGTAAAAAAGCTTGATGCTTCAGCCGGGCGACAGGCGATTAATTATAAAAACAAGATGGCTCGCGCTATCGAGCGCCTTTTTCCGTCTCCGCGTAACGTCCGTTACCTCCGTCAGACATTATCGAGCTTCTCCCCGTTATTAATGTGAAAACTGTCTTTACCGTTGTGCTCCGAAGTCGCGTCTCCGTCCTGTTTCTCCGTCTCTTCTTCTCTCCCTCTTCCTCCGCGTTCGCGCGCGGTGCTCGTGAGAAAGCCGGAAGCGCGGAAAAATCGAGACAATCGCCGTAATTGCGGGAAGTCAACGTGCGCGGCAATGTCGGAGCAGACACAATGGTATCGCCGAGTCCGCAAAATACGAGCCGCACCGAAAAGATCGCGTCGCTCGAGACAGGACAAGCTTCCGTATTTCGCCGTCCGTGGTACATTGATTCGCGCGAATCAAGCTTGAATTCACGAGGACGCTTTGTTGCGCCCGAATCGTCGCTGGACACACTCGTCGAAAATACGCGCAAAAATACGGCGACGAAGAATTTTTATTTTCTTCGATAAATAACACACTAAAGCTTTCGTAAAACAGATATCAATGATATCAACAGATATCATAAAATATACTGTAATTGTATTAATGTGTAAAGCATCGAATTTTAAAAATTAAATGAAGGAGAGCATTATTTTAAGTTAAATATGTATATAAATAATTTGAACTACATATATTAAGATATATATTATTGTATATTAAGTGTATTATATATTATTAAATTACATATTAAATTTATATAATTAATTTAATGTTACGTAAAACTTCTTCTCTATTACATAAACTTCTCTTTATTTTTTTTTATTGACGTTCACGGAAATAAAAATCGAATAACACCTACACTTTATTTAACATACTAGATCTCTTCACAAGAAAATCTACATACTGCTACTAGCGATGTAACACGCGGACGTAAGATAATTCGTCGTCTTCTTCGTGAGAACGCTCGCGAACGTGGCATCTTTCGGGCTTCGTAAATCATGCCGAAGTTCTTCACCATGGAGAGGAAGGGGGGAAAAAAGAATACGCCCGAATCCCTCGACTCGTAACTCAATTTAAATAACGATGTCCACCATCCCATCGCTTTTATAAACCCTCGTCACTCGCGCGCTGCCGATGCGGCATTATGCATGCGCGACGAGCGCGGCGACACACCATTATGCCGCGAGTCCTTTTAATGTCGCATAAATGCGCCGGAGGCTGTGCTCCTTAATATCGCCGAGAGGCGATATTCCTCGCTCCTCGTGCACGCGACGCGCGCCACGTGGATCGAAACTTTCGCCAGCCCGTCCTCCGCGAGAATGAAAATTCTCGTGGAAGATTGCCAAACAAATTGCACGCGCGATTGCATTCAGTCTCCCTCTCCCCTCCCCTCCAAAAGCGATCATTGCGGAATCGCAATCGCAATTGGATGTTACAAAAATTAATCGATAATATGTATATCCTGCAATATCTTGATAACGACATCTCGAGAATTATTCCGAAAAAAAAATTTCTCTAAATATTTAAAAAATCACGGTAATAAATTACTTTTAATCTCACGTTGGAGATTTAATCTGTCAAACTCCCTTTACATTTGATCGCTTACTCGAGAACTGTCAGCGCCACGACAAGTTGAGATGAGTGATTGACGCCGAATTGGTCAAAGAATCAGTCGATAGAATTAAGATGGAGATTTCCCCGAGACAAATTCATCGACTGCTGAGACATCACTGTCGACGGGCTCGTCCACGTCTTCGTCTTTCGTAAGTAAGAAGTTTTCGGCGCGTAATTAACTACTAGCAAGTAGTTAGAGGCGCTGACGAAACCACTTGCGCCCATGGAACATTAGAGTCAACTTGCCTGAAAACTTTATCCCCTCGTTCTCGCTTCGTACGAAGTTACCAGCACCGACTGTGTTCGATAATACTTTTGATCCGCTCACACGACCCCGGTTTCCCGCAAATTATTGCGAATTGTTGAATTAAACGCAGCTGTCTGCTGGAGATATGTCAAGATGCTATTTTGTTGTTTTATTAATTAAAGTGTCATTGTTGTCTTAAATTTTAATTTCAAGAGAATGATTTAATTTTCTTTTTTTTTCTGGTCTCGAAACTAATTCTTTCCTTAATGAAAATTTCAAAGAATGCTTAATGAAAATTTGCATATTTAGACCTTATAAACATTTTTGTAGCAATCTTGAATGTATCTTTGTTTAAAATTCTTACAATTCGAGCAAAGTACATTTGGAATTAAATAAAAAGAACTTTAGATATTTAAACTGATGAACAGTTTGTCCTCGGAATAATATTCACTATTTTTGCGATAGACAATCATGAATAGGAATCGATCGCATTGTGATTCATCGTAAGTACGCAATCGTCGAAATTGGAAGCCCGTCGGTCCTTCTCTCTACGCGGACGACACGACGAAAACGATAAAACGAATAGATACCTGTCGTAGGAGGCCGGTTACCGTCATTCGTATTCGTCGAATGGAAATTCGGTTCTCGAACGACACTGCCACCTCTCGTGGACCAAAACAAATGGCCAAGGGAAGCTGGGCGAATGAGAGAATCATATTCGCGCAAAACTGAGAAATCTGTTGTAATTCGTCCGTCGTTGCGGTGCCCGAGATTTATCTAATTGGTATCCAATTAACCGAAATTGGCGCGGTCGATCTGAGAATCTTATCGTGACTCGAATGTCTTGGGAGCAGATTTTGCTGATTGCGAGAGAAGTACGGGCCATTGTTCAATGGCGCCGTTTTATCGAACACGTCGCTCGTATGCATATTGATTCCGTTGAAGCATTAATTTATGCAATTGATGTGCCATCCCTCTTATCCATATGTAATGACGAAGCTGAACGAATTAAATAGATAAATAATGTTTAAATAGAATCGCGTTACTCTGATGAAGATATATTTAGATTATTAATTATTTTATAAAATTACCGTATAAAATCGTATGAAGTTATTAATTATAGAATTATGAGAAATATACCTTTTTATATATTTTTTTACAATGTCACTAATTAACTGATTTTATCAGTTAATTTTGTTTCTATCTCGAACTAACAAGAAAATTATTAGAAATTTCAGACTTTGCTCATCGGAACATGTAAAAAGCGGAAAGAAATATATAAAAAGAAACTTACGACAGACCGTATGGAAAATTGAAAAAGACCATCGTGCAAAAGTCCAGTCGAAGTTCCATCGGCGGATAGCATCGACGGCAAAGCCGAAAATTTATGAACCGTCCTCCCACGAGTTCGGGCACGACGCGACGCCTCCTTACGCGCGTTCCATTCCGATGATTGCATTCTGAAAACGTATCGACGCCTATACATCACGTCTGTCCCGGCGACCTCCGGTTTTCCGCCCCCGCGATCGGGACATCGGACCATTTGCATTCGCGCGGCAACGAGGCGGCAAGAAACCCGTTGGAATTCCGAGCGTTGATTTAATTCTGGCCTAATCACGATTTCCTCGCTTGTTTCCCTCCCTCCACCCCTCTTCCCACACCCTCCCGACTAGATCGACTTCGTTCCTCGGTAATGGCGACGACCGCAGGGGCCTCCAAGATCGTGGCATCCATTTCTGTCGATGAGGTCCGACGGTGACCGACGAACGACGCTCGAGCGTTTCAACGATCGCATTCTTTCCGTTTGACCGCATTGCGACAGGGCGCGCGACGACTATTAGACTCGTACTCGATGCAAATTGGTCGCTTCCTAGGCGCACGTCGCGATTACGGGACTACGGTATACGCAGGCTAATTACGGCCGATCGTGCCCCGGTGCAAAGAGACTTTTACGAAATTGTATCTTTCTCTTTTAAATCGAATCTCGTTCCACAAGAAAAAGTCCAATGGCCGCAGGAAATTCACGTTGCCGATTTAATGGAGATATGTTTAAATTAAGAGAGTCACAGACTGAATAAACTGTTTTATCGATATTCAATGCTTCTTAATAATCGTTTTTTTCTTATTCTATTTTTTTTCTGTATTAAAAAATTAAATAATCAAAGGCAAAGCAAAAAACAGTGAGATTCTTTTGTAAGTTAAAAATTAAGAAAGCTAAAATGTTTACAAAAAAACAATTTACAAGAAATATAACTTGTTCTCTTTATGTAGGATATACTTAAAAAAATAAAATAATTCTCTAATTCCTATATTTCTAGGAAAAAGTAACGCGTTCTCTTAGATGAGAATCAAGTACTTTATTATGATATAATCAAGTTCTGCTGTATTACAGCTGTAGAATCACATTTGTACTGTAATAAAAGATAACAGTATAACGTTTGTCGCGCGTTCTCACGACAACCTGGATCTCGCGACCGTGTCAACTGGAATCGCTCTCCGAGATTTTCCACGCTCTCGAGCGTACGACACGATAGATAAGAAAAACGATCGTTCTCCGAGCTTAGAAAGTTCCTCCTTTTACTTCGAGATAATATTCATAATTGCTCTAAGGTCCCTTTCCTCGCGGAGCTTTCTTTCCACGATAGCCACGGCTGGTCGGTCGAATTATCCGAGGATCAACTCGATCGTATCATCCTCTCTTATCGTTGCTTTTGTTCCAGCCGTTTCGCTGCCGAATTCGCCCGAAATCCCACCGATTTCGGTTCTAATCTCGACCCAACGACGTTAAGATATACCTCGTGACGTAAACGTTTATTTCTCTCCGTTTTATTCGCATTTCGCGATATTTTATGAAACTGCGAAACTACGCCATTTCCTGCGAGATTTATTGTTGCCTTCGTCTGACATCGCGTCCGTGCTCGCGCGCGCGAGATGTAATAATTAGTCGGCCGAAGTTTCGCGATAACGGCCGGGTATCGGATTTTCGTGCTTCTGCGGCCCAGAAGTCTCTGATAAAACTTTCCTCCGACCGCGGCTGGTATCTCGCAATTATTTCACTCCGCGGCGCTCATTCCGTAACCTTCTCGATGGCACTGTTGTCGAAACGACACCCCGAGCGAATAAGAATATTGTTTGGCCGCGATCCACTCCTCCGTTCGAAGTAGAGAGATACGATTACCGGTATACGCAGGCTAATTACGGCCGATCGTGCCCCGGTGCAAAGAGACTTTTACGAAATTGTATCTTTCTCTTTTAAATCGAATCTCGTTCCACAAGAAAAAGTCCAATGGCCGCAGGAAATTCACGTTGCCGATTTAATTCTCTTGGCCACGATACTCACGAACCGTCCGCGCGGTTTCATTAAATTCACCGCGAATCACACTCATCGCATTTTCGACTTCTCCACCGGCGACCTGGCCGGTTCTGTCGTCGAATTTTATCTACCGCGGCGAGAGGAACATCGCTAAAATGTTCCTAATTAAAACTATAGTCGACTGCCCGCGGCGTTATAATTCACGATTAATGACAATCTCTCCTTTCTCGGCTCTACATCGTGAACTTCTAAGATCTTCACCGGCTGAAGTTGTACCGACGTGTTAACTTGGATTTTGTGGTTAAACTTCGCGACGGTTACGTGAAAGAGAGAGTTTCTTGTACTTAATTTTATAATATAGTGATCGCGCGATATCCCAACACTTTACGTCAATAATTATTACATTTCTTTAATAATTTTATAATAATTATTAAATAATAAGTGACTTTCATTTTTAATGATTTTATGATAATTAATCGTATTTGAAAAAAGATAGTCTAATATTGCACTGTAATAATTTACTGTAGCATCAGTTGCTGCGATTGAGCAATAATGGAGTACGCCATAGACGTACTTCAAAGGTTGCTTGCATGCAAATTGTGCAGTAATTGAATTAAATTCCTGGAGCATCTCGTGCTCCAACAGAACAATTGACATGCCTTAGTAATTTATCGTGCGGTTACATTTTTTTCAGGTGGCTTCACCTGCTGTTTAACCTGGGGGTACAGGTGGTCGTGGGACTTCCCTTGGAAATGGTTCACGGAAGCCTGAGGATCGCCGCGGTTTACATGGCCGGGGTTCTTGCCGGTGAGTAATGTCGTCTGTAATGTGAATTATGTCATGGTGCATCTACGATTTATGCATCTACGTTAATGCTCGTTTAACCTTTGTGTTTCGCCGTGCATCAAGTTAAATCAAACAAAATTCTGACTCGAAATAATTATGTTTCAAAAGCTGCCTATAGTATTTATTTTTACAAGAATCCACTTTAGCCAAAAAAGTTATAGACCTTATAAATTTCCGTAGTCTTAAAAATATTTTGTTGTTTAAATATTTTCATTTTTTTTAGCCAAACAATTATTGCACGGAATGCGTTGGAAGAGATTTTGTAACAGAACAAATGCGTATCTTTTGTCATATTCGTAATTTTTTAATTATTCAGTTTATTTCTATTTTATGTACAACAATTAGTTGACCATGCAATCCGTCCTTTTTCCGTTTCTCTCTTGTGGTTTTAAATTTTCCTCTACCGAATATATATGTTTTTACGCAACTTGAGAATCACTGAAATTGTAACCGTGTATGTAAATACAAGCCGGATATATCACGAAACACGAACACCATAACTGAAGTCCAAAACGTCCAAGATATATAGGGCGCTAATTACCCAAACATATGGTCCCAGTTATAACGAGGCGTTTTAATTAAAATTCGTTAATGTTAATATAAGTACGCTGACAGCTGGATAATGAAACAGCGCGCTTTTCATTCGTAATTGTATACATTTTCCAAATAATTGTAGTACATGATCTCTCAAATGTTTTTGTCGGTGACAAGCTGAATTTTTTACAATTTATCGCGTTGAATGAGAAAATTTTTCACTTTCCTTAATATTTTCTTTATTACACCTTGTTATACTATTTAAAAATTTCAAGCGATAATACTGCTATTTTTACATTATTGTTCCCCTTCTAACCAATTTCTGTGCAACATTTCTGTACAACGAAACATTTTTGCATATTTATCGAGACAACAAAGGCAACCGGGTAATTCCGGTAAATTGTTCCATCCCGTGTATATGTATATGTATGTACGAAATGTGTACATAGGGATACATGTGCCAGCAAACGTATCTGTATACATCTAATTGTCATTTGCATAAATTCGATTAGACGCAGATCCCGAGTTATTAGCGGTCATGAAAGTAAAACGTGGCAAAATGGAGCGCATGAATAATTAACTCCAGCCGGACGGGGGACAAAGAGAACAAACAGGAATTAGATGGAGGAACGAAGATACATATAGGAATTTCAAAGTAACGCGGCGATGTCATTATTAACGAATTAACAAGAATGGAATATTTTTTTATACATTCACGTTTACATTATCACGGTACAAAATGCCGAGAAAATTGTACGTTGCAGGTGCAAAGCGATGTAAACCCTATAAAGGTAGTCTCGAAGATGAGACTCAAGAGAAGCTTCGCGTAGTAAAAAGTGTATCGCAATCATAAATATACGAGTGGGAAAAAAATAGTTGAACGATGTGCTGGAAGTAGATGTAATAAATCGTTTATGCACCACAAAAGAAGCACGAAGACTGCGAAAGTGGGAAGGATGTTGTTCCCTCGTGCTTTTCACGCCGCTACACTTTACAGAGGCACCAAGCTCCTCTGAATATGCATGTAAATTATCGACTGCCTCTCTGTCGTTTTCATATCTCTCGAAATTTCCCGATTGCGCAATTTCCGACTGTCTTTGTCTAACGATTTTATCCTGGTTTTCTTATCCCCATTTTCGCGCGTTCGAGCGGCATCTCCGTCTCCGTTCGTCTAAAATCACTCGCAAGAATGCGCCGCGGCGACAGCTTGTCTGGGCCCACCGCGACGAGATTACTTCGTATGCATCGCGGTCGCGGCGATGTAATGCGATTGCAACGACGCAAATGCAACGGCACCAACATTCCCCGTCCCTCCTTTCACGTGCCTTGCATCGCCCGCTCTTCTTCCACCGACTAATCGACTCTTTAACATTGTGACGACGAACGTACGATTAATTTTGAACACTGTAAAAAGTAGTTTTTTTCTTATAAGAGTGTAAGAGTGTAAAAATATCAGGTGCATATCTCACAACTATCTCAAGTATCGTTACTTTAAATGAATTACGCGACAATTCCGAAGAATTGTTTATATCAATTTTTATTGAAATTTATTGCTAAGATTTTGTAATATATATATTTGTAATAATTTAGAATTATTATTACAATTGCATCACGTTTTTTTTAAATAACAAATAATTTTCATTGCACTCATATTATTTGAAATTCAAATTTCGAAGAACATATCAAGAATCAATTCGCATTTATATCAATTTTTCTTGGAATTTTTATTGCTAAGATTTTATAATACACATTGTTGTAACAATTTAGAATTATTATTACAACTGCTTTATATTAAAAAAAAAATGTTTAATGTGTTCTCTCATATTATTTGAAATTCAAAATATTTTTATTCTTATTCGAGAATTAATGTAATCGGCTACTCATATTGTTGCAATCGTGTGAGTACGTTCAAGTACATTTTATATTTTAAAATAACGAAAATACGCGTGCTATATTGCATACATCAATTGATATTATGCGATATTGAAGGAAAAACAGAAAAAAACCGTTGAAACGTAATCATCGAACTAATAAAGCGCGTAAATCAACGTTTTAAAATATGCGATTGGTGCACCGCATGAGTGTAAATTATCCTCGGTGCGACGTGAAAGGGTAGCTTATAAATGCACTTCTCCGGTGTGGCGCGGATTAATGTCGCGACATCGCCGCGCTTATTGCTGGCTGTATTCCCTGTCCTCCCTATTGCTCGACCATTTCCACTTGGAAATTTGGACGTTGGAGCGAATAGCACTGCGAGATTGAGATTTGCAGATTAAACGATTTTGCCCGACGTACACGAATGAATTGTATTAATAAAAAGTTACATACATATATTTTATTTTATAGAAACTTTATTTTCTGATGTCAAAGATGAAAATAGATATCTAATTTGGTAACATCAAAAGAGGCGTTTATGCCGAGGTACTCAAGCGTGAAAAAAATTGTCTTCTATTTCGATCTCTTAATAATGAGATCATGTATCCGTGTGATTTGTTTAGAGATTTATTTATCTTAAATAATTTTTTTTTTAATTATCAAAAAGCCGTATTGTGTATCTGAATAGTAATGAATATTTATATATAAATATTCGTCGTTAAACGTGTTGCATTTAACACTTTGCCAATGGCATCTGGAAAGATTGAACTCGCGAACAACGAGCGAACAATGTCATCAATCTACCGGAGTAACGAGTCGTTTATTCTTATTAATTCCGTCTCGTCGATTTCGTGCGACATGCTGCTCACCGTACTGTTCGCGAGCTTCCCTTTCTATCGTTAACGGATGCTTCCCAATATACAATTTTTTGCTGGGGAATGGATACGGCTTCGTGTCAAAGTGCCGTCGTCATTGTCGTCGTCATCATCGTCCGTCGCCGTCGTCGCCGTCCTCGTCGCCGTCGTCGCCGTCGTCGTCGCTGTCGAGTCGATTGCGTGACATCAGCAATTATACGACGGTATTTGCATGTCGTACGAGGCGCCTCGTCGTTCGTATGCATGACTGCGTGTGGCCAGTCCCCGGCGCATTAACTCGACTCGAAGATAGCAGACGACGACAACGACGATAGTGTGCACCCGGGCCTCCGAGAATCGATACTTTAAGTCTTTTTTTCCTTCTTTTCGCGCACTTTTAACTTTCCTTTCAGCACGAGATCGCGTTATCCCGACTCGTTTAGGTCTCTATCCACTTATTTCTTTTGATCATCCTGGAAACAACCTGATGACCAAGAGAAACTTTAAATTGGGCAACGAAATGCTACGTGGACGCCAGTGAGAAAATCTCATCGTTGTTATATATGTCGATAATAATAATTGTATTTGTATCTTTTTTCGTATGTTAATTTTATTATTAATTTTTTATTTTCGTTTATTTTTTTTCTTTTAAATAGGTGTGTATTTTATATACCTACACACACACACACACACACACACACACACACACACACACACACACACACACACACACACACACACACACACACACACACACACACACACACACACACACACACACACACACACAAAATCTGTATATTCTTTATTATTATTTTTTTCCAAAATGGGCATAACAGCCAATTTTGCCGATATCGGCAAAACACGAATTGCAATTTACCCCATTTCGAGAACGATGCGCGCGATATGTGATTTCCCGAAGTCTGCGTCACGCTAATTCACGAAAGAGCGCAATGGGCAATTTTATCGGAAATAGAAAAAAATGAGTAGTGGACACGAGGGGGTTTACGGCAGTAAAAGTCGTTTACACTACATTTTAATTGCGAGGAATCCGAACGCGCTTTGTGCAGCCATTGATGTACGGTTCCGCTCTTCTTGCTCGCCACCTTTTTGTGTACGCGTGCAAATATGTTTGTCGCGTGCATGTGTGTGCCATTGTGTGTTTTTCTCCACCCTCCCTCCGCCCGTTTTAATATTTTCAGCGCAAAAACCCCCGGTGGACACGGCCTGCCGTTTTGCGTCAAAGGGATATTAAAACAACGAGACGAAATGCGGGATGTACAAAATGTTGATACTGAACGAACTCCTCGCTTTCGATCCGGAATTTTGCGTGTCGATGATCGCGCCTAGGATGCTGAAAGTTTCGCAAAAATGCAAGAGAGAGGGAGGGCGAGAGAGAGAGAGAGAGGGAGGGTGAGAGAGTGCGAATAGTGGGCGCGCTGGAAATTTCAGCATTTTTGAACCACCGCTCTTCACGAGATTGAATGCTCGCAAACGTGAATTTTTTATTTTTGAGAACCGATGCGGCTAGCATGATGGATATAACTCCATGGAGACGTTAATCGCGTTGGATCCGAATGAATGATTTCGAGAAGCGACCTACTACTGCGTTAAAATGAAAATTATGTAGATATAATTATGTAAAAATAATCCAATATAGGAATGAAAAAATTTTTACTGAAATAAAACTTTTACTTAAAAAAATATTACAAATGCTATGTTTTCAAACGTATTCCGTCGTTTAAAATGGTTCATATATTAAAATCAATAATATTATAAAGAACTGTAACATGACGTAATAACCTTTCCTTCAATATTAAAATGTTATTACATTTCAGTATACATTTCCCAATGGCCCTGCAATAAACATCGAACCCAGTCCTCAATAATATTCCATTACTGAATGATTCGTATGGTTATATCATATAAAATATAAAATATTCGACAAAATGAATATTAAGATGAAATTTCGATTATTTTTTATTATTATGCAATTAATGATTTAAGATTTAAAATATATACGCATATATATATAAATAATTTTAATATAATTAGTTGTACAAATAAAAATATAATTTACATCTAACATTTAATGTTATATACGTTACACTCTTTTCAGTGAGTGTGAAATGAATATCACGACATTCCGGCGACACATTTTATTAATAATGATACAATTATACGCTGTGACCGCGTAACTACACGAGCATCATATAATTTTTTCATCGAATGATGCAACGCGAGCCGCAATGTTTAATAATTACACGAGGTTAACAGTCTCGCCTGCGTGAGTGGATCATCGTAAAAAAGAAAAAGAACATCCTCGTTAATGTCGATTCCTCTCATATTCCGTCGCTGCGTCGTGTGCGTCAGAATCCCGTTGCCATAAATATCGCGGCCGTAGCCATAAAATTCCGACGGGTTTTCGTCCTTTTTCCCCATGCCCGGAACGTATTTCACACATTATATTTTATGCATCGGGTTACGTAGAGACGGCGACGCCCGTCGCTCACGTGTACACGAGGCACGCACACCTTGCTGTTTGTCCGAGTGGACACGGTATTCACGGCGCATCACTCGCCGTGGCTCAATGCAGCAAATGACATAACTGCATCGACGAAGAGTGCGATGGCATCGATACGAGAGTTAAAATTTCAGTCTCGATTTCCTTTCTATTTATCTGTTTCAAGATTTTTCTACTTGTTTAAGAAAAGGTGATAAGAAACGTAAATTAATTGAATGAGACTAATATACGATCAATTGGCGTTGCAGATAACTTGCTACTCTGTTGCATTCCTCAAATTCTATATACGATCGATAGGGAGCTGATACCTGCGAATTCGAGCGAGCTTCTATATTCGATAGTACACAGCCGAATGTGTCCCTCGGTTCGAGGTCCATCGCTACCGATCTCCCCCGAGTCGTTCAGCCCTCGGACGCCCGTCCCGTTTGCGCGGAAACGACGGGGCTTAGAATTTCGCATCGCGCGCGACAGGATCGTAACGGGCGCGTAACGGGAAATAGGAAAAGGGAGGAGGCCTCTCGCATTTTGTCCCTGTCCTCTCTCTCCGTCGCCTTCCATTCCCACAGCCTTTCTCGCTCGAGAGCTCTTTACGAATGCAACGGCGCTCCCGTACTCGCGCCTAACAGTACGCTCGATTTTCCGCCTCCCTCTTCCTCCCATCGCATCCTCTCGCACGATAATTGCCTTTGTTCCTGGGGATTACTCGCAAATGTCCTTTCTTCGTTAACAATTGCGGATTAAATTGGTGGATATCTAATTGGCGCCTGATTGACGTTGCTAATACCGTTCCATATTGCGGTTTATAGTGAAAATCCGCTATTATTTCGTTCATAAAGCAGGTGACAAGCGGCAATTGCAAAAGAGATTGTCAGCCTTTTGCACGAGTAACGAGCGTATGATTTTGACTGCAAACCCGACGTCGAAGGTAATCGTATCCACGCGGCATAAATTTCATTTGTTTTGTGCGATTCACGGCTGCTCTTAATTCACCTTTCTAAAACAGATGATGCCGATGATTATATAATTAATAAGAGATAATGCACTAGATATACTATTTCATTTTTGTACACGCGGGAAACGTTTCTTAATCGCACAAAAAAAAATGTTTCCAACGCTATGCTAATGAGAATAACGAAGAAATTTCTAATTTCGATATAATTCTTAGCTGATAATTAACAATTCGCATGCAAAATCGTGGGAATTCGCTTGCAGGAACGTAACGTTCCAGAACGTGTGGAGTAAGTGCGTCCGTAAAAAAAAGGGGAGGAAAGTGTAAAAATGCACCGATCCGGAGCGCGCACGCCTGCGCTCCGTATCGCGGCTCCGTATCCGTGGTTCACGTCGGCGTCCCGCTTAAGTGGTTAACTACTAATTTTTTAACGCCGCGAGAGCGTATCGAGCGGCGCTCTCCGCGCAGCGAATGAGAACCTCCGACGCTCGTTGTTTTCTAGCCATTTCGTTCCGGCCGTCCCATCCGTTTTTCGCTTCCGGGAGGGGCTCTTTACGAATGCATCGACGTGCCTAGCACGCGTGCATTCGTAAATGCGCGCTCTATTTTCCCACCTGTCCCCTCCATCCCGCGCGATACGTAGCGGAGCATTTTATTTCGCGTCGAGACCCCGAGCGCGCGTTTTCGCAATTTCCTCCCCGTTTACCCTCGTTTTTCCCTCGTATTTGAATCGCAAGTGCGGCGCGAGCGAGACGCAACGTCGTCTCCGCTTTCTTACAAGTATCATTAACAGACACGAGATTTTTTAGCATCAACTGAACGTACATCTGTGTTAATGTACAATTTTGAGTTTTTTAGTACGGTTTATGAAACTGAAAAAAATTAAGGAAATTGTGCTAAAACAAAATCTTCCCAAAAATGTTTTTAGAAAAAAATTATCTTTTATATTATCAACTCTTATTGACTTAGAAAATCCACCGACAAGTTTTAATGATTTACATAGAAAACTTGTGTCGATAAAATATTTAATTAAAAATTCAAAATATTGAACTCTTAAATTTCAAGCCTTTCAATCAATCGTCAATCAAATCGTGTTTATTTTCAATGTATGCAAAATTTTCTTAGAATTGGAAAACGACAGGAATTACATGAGTGTCTGTGACACTTTTCATATATCGTTTTTGCCATTGGACGTTTCCTTCGTGCTGGTTTCGTTGCACCTGTTGCACGGCGCGCCGTTTGGTTCTTACAGACTCCGTTATCGGTGTCAACGAGTCGTTAATCGATGATATTCTGTGTACTGAAAAATATGTGCGGTACCTTATCGCGCGTTAAATCTTGTCGCGACTGGTCAGAAGAACCAATTACTTTGTAAAGTAAATTGTTAAAGCTTCCAAACTTAGATTCTCGTGACGCTGAGACCTTGTTGCAAAAAAAGACTATAAATTGGATTGTCTTATTTAGGTTGCAAGATAAAATTCTCATAAATCCTTATTCAAACATGCGAATGTCAACGGTGAAATTCCCCGACGTGTTCGTATCTCTGGGCGAAGTTAGCGATATTCATTTGTTGGACAGGCTGATTGCAGCAAGTTGCGGAACGGTAGATACAAGGATAGAGCTGCACGCTGTAATCATAGGAGTAGGTCGCAGACATTAACTCGCGCTGGTGCTTCGCGTTGGCAGACCGCGTCGACCCACTTCCCTTCCTTTCATGCTTTCTTCCTTAAGGCAAAGCCGAAGGCACTAACGAAGGCTCGGATGAATTTCATAAGCTGCGAGAAGTCCGCGAGGACTCTATTACGCTTCGCAACTCTCCTTTTTTCTCTCTTTCGCTTTCTTTTGGTCGCTCGTCCTCGCGCTAGGTCGCTAATTTCGGCCGCGACGCGCCTTGCCGTTACTTTATTTTTATCTTTTTCTTCCTTTTGATGAAAAAAAAAATATATATGTATCTGTACGTATAGATACACGTACATCTCTTATATAGTTGCTAGAAAGCATACAGAATTCTCGTATCCTTTTACGTGCTCACTTTTTTACATAGATGCCTTTACGATTGAAATATGGGTAATTAATTCCATAAATGTTCCTTGCAATTACGAAATTAATTTAATCGCAAATATGACGATACCATTTATTTTGAGAAAACGTAGCGAACGCGAAACTAGAGTAGTTAAATGATCTTTAAGTCTGTTAATTACTAGCAACATCTCAAAAATTCGACGAATAAAATTTGTTTATATAAATATTATTTAAATAAAATTAAATTTATAAAGCAAAATAAAATTGATCAAAGTAGGTATGTGAAATTTAATAGAAAAACGATAAGAAGGAAATTTTAATTAACAATGATAATTAAATATTTTAATTCTAAAAAAAGGATGATAATTCTTGCTAATGATAATAATTAAATGCTAAAGTAAGTTAATCAGCAAAGTATCGATTTGTTGATTTAGAGCTTCGAATAAGCTAGTCGCTGTTATGGCTCGTTTCCTGTAGTCTCGGTTAGGTAAATGATGGTAAACCGTAAATACTCGCAGCATCGTCTAAGTTGGTTCAAGGAGAGCGGATGAGGGGAATCAGCAGCCTCTTGAGCTAGTATCCGTTAACTCGAGTCAATTACTACCAACAGAGAACCATGGTTCGTCGTGCACAGGGGTAAAGTGGTCTCTCGGCGTGCTTCAACTTTCAATTAACTATGGCACGACAACAAACAGACTGGCGATGACAGCTGAGATCCTAAATCTCTCTTTTATCATCGTATTACCGCTAATGCAACTAAGCAACATTATTGCATTATATCGTGTTACGAACATTGTACATGGCAATAAATCACTCCGTTATCCAGTGTGATTCACAATCGTTGTTATAATAAATATTGGTAGTTTATTAATTATCTTTTATTAACGTCCTCCTTTCAATTCATTTTATTAATGTCTTTAGAATTATTTCTGTGTCGGATTTCTCGGTAGTGTCATATGAAGTTTTGCCGGAACTAATTGTTTTTGTCTCCACGACAGATGCAATTGCAATTTTCGTGGCATTGCTTAATATTGAGCCTGCCGAAGCGCGAAGGTTTCAGTAGTTATATTGTGAGCCATCTAATTTCATGCGTCTCGAATAATTGCTTCCTTATTCCGATTGGATGTGACTCGATCATTTATTAAGCGGACGCTAATAATTCATTGCGGGTAATTCGAAGCGTTCGCAAACTCGCACGAATTGATGTTTGCATCCTTAATGCATTTCCACGTCGCTCCGGTGCACACCGGCTTAGACGCGATTTGCGCTTTGCGGAAACTCCGTGTAGGTAGTTTACGAAACAGGGGCGCTTCGCATGGCTCTCCCAGTGAAGGCTGCCGCTGCTACTGCTGCAGCTCGATGTAGGTCGCGCGTTAATGACCAGTGCGTAACGAATTCAATGGAATCGTCGGTTTCGCAAGAAACGAGAATGTCACGCGTGCGAAGTTTCGCACAATTTGCGTATGACACAATCCTACGTTTTATCCGCGAGTCTATAATTTTGAAAAATTCAAGCTTTTTTTTACGAAAGAGAACAGTCCACCTGAAATTACCTGGGGAATAGATGTTGTTTACTTGCTCTCCCTTTCTCTCCGGAGAGTTCTCTTGTCTGCAGCTTAATTAAAATTAAATCCTTCAGTTTGTTTCATGCGTTTATAATTCAGGAACCATCGATGCCTCGACATTGTTATCAGAGAAGAATGTACTGCAGTGCGGGAAGAATTTGTAGCTAAAAGAGAACACGGGTAACATCTCGTATATCAACAACGGCGGATTAGAAGCGACGGCCTTAATAAATCGGGACAATCTCGTCAGAGCGAACGCGACGTGTCCGAACAGCACTCGTAATTTAGGACGGATCAAAGGTGGGTCGGGTGGTTAAGCTTCGCGAAGGACGATCGGTCAGCAGGTCCCCAGGTGTCAGGTGGTAACCGGCCGCTCCAGACGCGCCGAATCACCAGCACCCGGCCAGTCGCCACCATTTCCACATAGGAAGCGACTAATGTCCTCGCTCATTTCCCACGATATATAGGCGGGCGCCGCATCGATTCTCGAAGCACCATCCGCCTGCCCGACGCGATATTAATGTTTAACTAGCGCTATCGTGTGTCTGATACATTACCGTTGCTCCCGGGGTTGAAATTGTTGCGCGCTGCGCTACACGCCCGTTCCACGGTGATACACGTTACGCGAGTACGAAATATGCGAATTGCAGAGTTTATCGAACGCGCTGCTGTTATTGCGATATTATCGTGCGTCGAATTGTCTTCTATTGTTGGCTCGGCGCCTGATTGGAACGCAACATTATTCAGATATTTTCAGATATCTGCGATCTCTCGAATTTATTACACGTAACAATCTTCATATTTTAATTTTAATAAAGACTTACACGATAAAGATGCATTTTTTCGTATTTATAATCATACATTGAGAGAATTGTGTTATACATTGATTAGATTATCGTAATTTCATGTCTGTGATATTATCGATCATTTCTCGTTATCACGCGTTGCAGCGAGCGCTACTTCCTGCATTCGTGTGCCGTGGGCAGTCTGTCAAATTACGGGGTAGGTACTTGGAGACAGGTTCCTAATTCCGCCTCTAATAACCGGGGCTAGTCATAAGCGCCCGGAAGCGCTTTGTACTGTCAACCTTGCGAATCGACCGAATGGCGAGCGCGTTGCAGTGACAACATGCGTCCGTGGATGCAAATATTTGCGAGTATATGAAAATTGTATATTAATTAAAGAGAGATTGGAGATTGTGATTTTATATGTGCACATTTCTGGCATTAAAATATGGCGAAATTCTAAGATGCTATTTTTTTATTTATGTTAAAAAAGAAGAAAAGAAAAGGAAGTTTGCAGAAACCAGGGTGTATGAATCCTTATACAACATATTCCAATTCCTACGACGCGCACTCGTTTTCCGACGAGCTTTTTCCACGTTACACGTGGAGCAACAGATGTTTCCGAACTGGAAGAGAAAGAGTGATGGCAAGGACAAGAGGGAGGAAGAGAAAGAAAGAGTTTTTGGCGTCGTTAAACTGGAGCGCGGAACCGTGCGAACTTTCGAGTTGTTGAGAGCGAATATTATTCTTATTTTATTCGCTGAAGGCGGCGAACGCGGAAAATTCTATCCGCACTTCGTGGTTGTTTGAAAACGAGCGTTTCCCAGTTTCGACAGACAATGACCGAAACTCTCGACGGGAAGTTTGCAGTTTTGTGAGAACGCTCGGTTCTCTCTTTTCCAAAAATTTCGTTGATTATATAATTCCGCATATTCGCGAATTGAGAGACTAGGTGAAATAATAGTGGCGACTGTGAAAAATATAATTTTTATTACTCCGCTAAAAATTTAATGTTGAAATATAATTTACGCTATTAAGTGGAAAGCAATCTAGTTACAGAAACGAAACTTTAATTTACGGTTTTTCAAACCGGAATACTTTCACGTGATACCGAATTAAAAAGTAGCGATGTACTGGTTGTCAGATTTTACAATTAATCATTGTTATTGTTGACGTTGTGTTCAGAAAAATGGGAAAGCGCGCGTTGATTCGAAAAAAGATTGAAACGTTTGGATCAGTAATTAAGAAGCTATTAAAAAGTTATATTTGTTGTGGTTTCAGGTTCGCTGGGCACGTCGGTATTCGACACGGACGTGTATCTCGTCGGGGCGAGCGGGGGCGTTTACGCCCTTCTGGCAGCGCATCTAGCCAACGTCCTTCTCAACTACAACAATATGGAGTTCGGGATAGTTCGGCTCATCGGCATCTTCGTCATCGGTAAGTGGACCTTCCTCGATCGTCGGCCCGCAACCACCGCGGCCAATCCTATCTACCTTCGACCTGCCAGTTCGATATCTCCGGTCGAACTGCTTTTGAGAGCGGTCACGATTGACCATTGGCGCCAACAGACATTAATCACACTTGTTCTTTACTAAGGACTAAACATTGCATAGAAATAATCAGAAGTTAAATAAGTTACTATAACATACGAAATATTACTTGACAAATATTGTAAAATGTTCCGAGTAATACGATTACGATAGAAAAGATCTTTAAATAATTATTAATTCACGATGTAGATAAAGGAGAATTAATCCTCATTATGGAAAAATGATTTTTAAAGAATTATAACGTATTCGCGGATGTAGATAAAGGAGGATTAATAAAATCCTCTATGAGAAAAATTTGAGAGAAATAATTAAAAGCTGAGGAGAACACTTTCTGAACGGGACATCTCGTCTTTCCACTAGTCTCTTTACAAAGTAGTAAAGATCTTTAGATTCGCGAATTTGCAGACATGTCCTTAAGGATTAAGGTAAAGTGCCTGGGATCTCCGAGCAGAATGCAATCTCAGAACTCGGCGCCTATGGCGATGTAGCGTAATAATAGCGCGATATTGGCAAAGACGTAGAACTCTAGTATCGAGGGCCCGTATAGCACGTAATCTGACCGCCACTATACGTGCGCATTATCCGGTTCTAGTGGCCCTAGAGTCGCCTCAAATTCGCCTCGACGGAGCCTCTCGAGTCTTCAATAACCTTGTTTAAGGGGTTGATTATCGTCAGCGGATTCGGATGTCCGCCGTCGTTTTCTCCCTCTCTATCTCCCATTCTCCTGCTCGCGCCGTTCCCAATATATTCGCATAGTTTCTGTCCGGGAGGTAACAGCCCGGACCCGTTCCGATCTACGCGCTTCGACTTGGATTACATCGTAATCCCGGCGCGAGAGCTTGACGAGCGAAGTAGAACTTGATCGATAAACGCGCGCTCTCTCACGACGTGGGAAGCGGGTCGTTCGTTCAGCCGCGAATGCAAATGACGCTCTCGCAGGAGTCTGCGAGGTGTCTCTCATAACGTCTTAAGATGCGAAGAAAATGCGCCATTATCAACTGCAATCAGAACTCTATGGAGGAATTCAGAGAGAGAGAGAGATTTGAATTTTCATATCTTAGAAACATCTCCGAATTTTGACAATTCAGTTTAATTAATAGGAAATAGAATTATAAATAGAATTAAATAGAATTAATTATATATCATCTATCGAATCTTCATATCGAATTTGTCGATTAAAATAATGGTTTAATATTTTTTTTTTTCGCGATTCACTTTTATTTATTATCATCTAGTCGTTCGATTTCCTCTACTTGCGCTTCGTTTCGATGCCTCTTCTGAAATTTCAATTTCCGCTTTTTTCCTCCGTGGTAAGAGCTGGAAAGCGCAAGGGAAGAGCCACGAAAGCCATCGCTATTCTAAAGTTTTAATTAAAAGATAGGTGTGCTCGCGCTGTGATCGTGGAGAATTTTCGTCGTCGTTGGGATTGTTTGCCACGAGAAGAACAGGTGGCTGTTCCGTCAAATTTTCAAACGAGCACGATGTCATCACTCGTGTTTATTGAGTTATCAAGCTCGCACCTGAGTAAACCTGATTGAAAATTAAAGAAGGGAGATGCGATACTCAAAGATTATGGAATAATAGTGGCTCGAAGTTCGTCTCGATGAAAAAAAGGAGAAGGGAATTCAATTGAAGGAATTCAATAAATTTTCACGTAATGAGGAAATTTTAATTTTAGTTACATACGTATAGGTAAATGTAATTCAGATAGAGATGGCATATAATTATATATTAAACGAAGTCGGAATAATCATATATCAATAACGATTAATTTTAATAATGAAATGGATGAGATCTACAAATTATTAAAAGTGCTTTAGATATAATAATGCATAATTCAATATTAACTAGCTAATATTAACTAAGCTTTTATCTGACAATTCCATCAGAATCGAATTATATAAGCTGAAATGGAAGAGAGCATAGAATCGGTATAAATGAAGGACATTCGTCTACGATGAAAAAGGTATGACAATAGCATATTATATAATAGATGTACTGATTGCAGAAAATAAAGTTAGAAGAGCGGATATACGGAAAAGCACGGAAAGGGTCCAGCTTTTGTTACTTCAAGAGTTGTATAACTCAACCTTGCTATCCAAGTTAAACAGCGACGTAAAGAGATCGCGTTTGAGAACAGAAAGAAAACAGTATAAAGGATGTACATCAGAATTCGTACACTTCCTCAAAGTTATAAATGCCTCGATAAGTTTGGAGTTGATATCTTGTTAACAAAAATTTTAAACTCAATTGCAGAAATGCTAAATGTGAAATGCATCTTTATAAAAGGACAATCAAATTTTTCTTCTTTTTTCCTTTACTAAATTATATTTAATTTTAACGTAAATTAATTTTAAACTGAATTATTAATTATTTATTAAGTTTTTTTTGCAAATATAATTGTACAAGTTTTAAAGAATGGTGTAACCTTATATTAAAATAGAAATCTCTTAGAAAAGACCTTATGAATTACTCATAACGTTTAAGAGAACCTCTGAAAGAAATGTAATAATTTGCATTTATTAAGAAGATCAAAAAAATTCGTAGAGAATGTAGATTCGTAGAAGATGAAAATGCTTTCGAAACTAAAGATAAAAATAAATCCGCATAAAGCTCATTTTTACATTAACTAACGAAGAAGCAAATTTCTTACGGGAACACAACGAACTTACGTAATCATCGACGATGGTCGCAGACGTAGAAAAAAAGTCGCTGCAAGAAGAAAACTGCAGGAAAGCTCTTCTTCTCTCGACGACACTTCGAGAGCTTTTCAAAGCTCGTCCTCGGCTTCGCTCTTCGTGGCATCTTTACTTTTTCGCTCTCTTTCGCTTGTTTCTCCTCTTGTTCCTCTTATGCTCTTCTTATCGCTTTACTATGCACCATTTTCATCAGTACTTTTACGGCAGATAGAATTCTGAAAAAGAATACGTTATGATAAGGACATTATTTTCTTCCATTATTTTTTAATTTTACTGTGTCATTTTAAATTAATCTACCAATCTGTCTGCATCTGTTGTATGAGTTCTATTAACTGATAGTAAAAGATAGTAAAAGTTGAATCTGATTTCAATTTAAAATCCGATAAGTAAGACAATTAAATTGAGCATTTAAACTGAGACCGTGTGGAGAAACGAGAGCCCCGATTATGCGTAACAATCTAAACAGATTGCAACAAATTTATAACAAAATGGAAATCTTGATATCTCTGATTACAGCCAGCGCCGACGTGGGCTTTGCGATCTACGACAGATACGCCGCGGAGCAGATGGGCCCGCCGGTGTCGTACGTCGCCCATCTGACGGGCGCCCTGGCGGGCCTAACGATTGGCCTCTTGGTACTGAAGAACTTCGAGCAGCGGCTGCACGAGCAGTTACTCTGGTGGGTTGCCTTGGGCGTTTACGCCGCCTGCACGATCTTCGCGATCATGTACAATCTGATGCACCCCGACTATCCATGACGCGAGGTCAGCTTCGCGTACGGCCAGCCGAGGCACACGTAACGCGAAGCTGATCGCCCTTGGAAGAAAAAGAAGAAGAAGAAGAAACGAAGGAAAGGACGGGAGAGACCGTCGTCGTCGAGCAAGATTTTCGAGGGAGATTTTCAAGTATCGCGGACTCTCAATAACACGCTAAACCGTGAGCTGAATTCCCGAAGCACCAAAAGCGAAGGATACGTAAGGAACGAAAGTTACGAGACAGGATCGTCGACAGTTATTCTCCTCGAAAAAGGTGACTTCGATGCATTCAATCACCTTCCGCGCGAAAAGGATCGCGCAATAGTTTTGTAGTATATATATTTTCTTCCAAGCCGGCCTGTTCGCGCGCGACAGTCGAAAGAGCGTTTGTCGAGAAGAAGCGAGAAACAAACGAGGAAATAGCAAAACCTATTATTGATTCTGAAAAATTCTAACTAGTGAGAAAATTTCGAACGGAAACGATAGTGATCGGTAAAAGCAAACGCGGCAAACTTCCGGAAAAGGGAAGGAACATGGAGGAAGAAGATAATTGAGCGAATGTCTTCTTGCTCATTACGTTTCATCTTTTCTGCTTAATAAAACAATAGTCCGCGTTCACCCTGCAATCCCGTGAAAGCTTCTTAAACGCAATATCGGGACTACTTTATCACGGAGAAATACGTGCGATTTTTGTGAGCAGTGTGTTCATAAAAAAACAACTATTAGGCTCGTGTTCTCCTGCCATCAGCGGAACAAGGAAACGTCATCGTAGCATTGTAGCAAGATGGACAAGAATTCTGGTCCGCGATAAAATGTCTTCGCGTGTCGTTCTAGAGAAAACCGAGCAAAGCACGGGAAAGTTACGGATAATAGTCTTCTTCGTCAGTCTCCGGGAAAGAGGAAGTCGCGTGATCGCGAGACTAGTCGTCCAATTCCGTCGTCGCGCACTCTTCCGCATTCTGAAGAAAAACCAAAGAATCGAGCTGGATTAGAACGAAGTCGGCCGGCCATCCGGAAAAGGCAAAATTCTTCCAAGCAAGAAGGCATTTCTATCCAAACCCGAACAAGAGGCATTCTCTCTCATGGCATTCGTTTATTTCCGTAATGCTGGCCGCAGTCGTCCTCGGAAAAACCAAAGAATCATATTCGACTGTGTGGATAACGCTCGTTGTCCTTTGTCACGTCGCTGAAGAAATTTCTTTGCTCGACGAGAAGAAGAAGAAAGAAGAAAATGATGATGATAGAAAGAGAGAGAGAAAGAAATTGGACAACAGCGAAGTAAAGCAACAGAAGAGGTAAAGAGGAAACGGGTGGACTTAATGGATCCTTCGCGGTCGATGAAACATTGTACAAATGACCGCGACGGAGAGGTACGAAGATGATGAAACAAAAACCGCGGTCGAGAAAATTGGTAACCATCGACGTTCCTCTCGAAACCCTCTCGAAACATTCGACTCGCGAGACGAATTCGTGAACGTGGACGGAAAGGTAGAAGAGCCGAATGCGTTAAGCTTGATAATAAAGAGCTCGGTGGAAGATTTTTTTCGATCGCGATGAATGATTAGCTATGAAAAAATTTTACCCAGAAGAGACAGATCACTAATTGATCGCTAATTCGATGATAGTGTGAAGAATATTGCTAATCGAATCGCGCAAATAATTGTGAAGTGTTCATGGAAAACAATGTGAGTATGATTTAATCCACTTATATAATGATCTTTTTTTTTACATTATTATATCTGCTAGAAGATTTGTGATGAAGACGCTTCGAATTGTCACGAAGCTATCCTGAATTAATTGGAAATTATTTCTCAAACTTTTGTAATTGTATACTTTGACGTTATCACTGTCTTCTAGAGATGCTTCACAAATGTGCACAATTGTCGAGTTTATGTATTATTTTTTTTAATAACGTATATAAATTCGCGAGAGAGAACAATTCGCTCAATCGAAACAAAGATCGCAACAAAGATTCGCTGATATTCGGACATGTATCATCGTGTATAGATAAATCGATTACCATGGGAATGCAAATTCATCGAGTCATAAAAAAAATTCATCCAAATAGCCGTTGCATTTTTCCCGCGTTATTTTTTTCATCGCATTGCAAAATCTCTAGGAACTGACACAACGACGAATATCGCGCAAAAAAAAGACTGCGCGCTTGCGAAAATCAAAACCGCCTGCAATGCCGTTGAAATGCGTATTGTATCATTGTAAAGAAATACTATTTGATATTGCAGAAAGATAATATTTCGAGATAAGCATTGGACTATCAATTATGTACATAAATCAAGCAGCACTTACGCTTCATTTCAACGCGCATTGCTGTTCACGCGATCGTGATTTTCGCGAGAGCTCTCGCGAGCTTTCCGCATGATGAACGTAATAACACGCAATGTAACGGCGATCAAACCTACGACAAAACAGCATTCGGCCGATCTATCGGCCGGTTTTCAGTCGCTAGTCCGCGCTTTCGATAGCGACCGCTCGTTAACGTCCTCGCAAAATCTCCCTGACGGCGCATCTGCCTGCGCGCGCGATCATTAACGCGCATTAATTGTACACCACTGTAAATACCTGTATATAGTATAGAGACTTTGTGTGTGTTTTGCGTGTGTGTATGGATTGCGTTTCACGCAAGTGAAGGAGAGGAGGCGCGAGACAGAGCAAAGAAGAGAAAATAAGAGAAAGAAGAGTTCGAGTCGGGTCACAGTCTAGTCGTTTCGCGTCGTGTCGTAAGTATATATATATATAAATATACATATTGTATTTAAATCGAAGAGAGAGAGAGAGAAAAAGAGCCGCACATTCTTGGGAGAGCACACGCTTAATGTACATAGTCACACGCGAGACATATGTTCCTCACCTTTAATTTATCATCGTGTCATCGTGTCTTTGAAATCGTGCGATTGCCGCCCGCGTGACATGCGACCTAAATGATAACTACCGACGATGGCCGGTATCCCCGATATATTTAACGTTCATCTGTATGGCCCTTGATAAGCTGTCTAGACGGGTATTTTCACCGCGCGTTTAGTCGCAAACATAATTGCTTGATTTCTGTTGAAAGAAAGGACATTCGTTTGAATTGCTATTTTCGCTAAACATTAAACAATAACAAATTAAGTTAATCAACTGCAAATTGATTTTACGATTACGCGATTGCATTTGACTTCTTTTGGACAGTACAACGATATAAATTAAATACATAAAAAATATATTTTTCATAATTTCTTATCATATATAAGAAAGACAGAATTTAATTTATTTATAGAGTCATAAGAAAGTGACGTATCAAAACTGAGGTTACGGAAGAGCTCTTTATTCCCCTCAGAATATGGAAAGTCTAACTTTGCCTGACGGCTCATTTAGCGTTGAATGCGCGGTGACTGATAAAGTCCAAAATCGGAAGCTAAATGCGGCGCTGAACAAAGTTCGAATATTGCGAGCCAAAGTCTGTACAGTAGTTTGGATAGTGTCGCAGTATGTGTCTCTCTAGTTTAGTTGTATAGATTGTTCGTTTGTCGTGGTAGCCCGACGCACTGCCTATTTTGTAATACGACTTAGCGCCGTACGCGCCTTTCGTTTCCTCAAAGTCCGTTTAACACGATTCGTGTGTTATATAAATTCCGTTAGACGTTAATGCTCACATTTTTCTACATTTCTCGCGAAATACCGAAATGGAAGAAACGCGTCTGATTTCACTTATGTGTTCTTGTGTAACAATTAATTAGCGATTATATTATCATATTCCTAGCGACGGCGCGCGAATCTATATTCCGCGAAATCCTATATTTATTTTTCGTATAAAGAAGAAACCAGATGTGTTGTCCACGAATCCCAGTTGTGTACGAAGCCCGGTTCTTTCCAATACTTTTTGGGTCTTTTCCTCGGTTCTGGGAAATCCCACGAGTGTCACGAAATAAAATATGTGAAATCGTCAATTACTCGACGACTGAAAATTATTTCCCTATATTAACGCGATTTAAGGTAGCGCGTTTAACGTTTCAGGAGAAAAAAATCGAAATTCTATCCGTAGGTTCCTCCTTATTTCGACGACGATCAAACTAATGTATTATTATTTATGTTGCACTGGTTACAGTGTAATCACGTTAATATATGATACCAAATAATACATAAGATTTAGTGTAAAACAGTAATATATTATTTTTATTAATATTATTATGTTAATACTATTGCTATCGTATCTTTCGTGGCACCAAGGAAGAAAGTAATTTAGTATTGGTGTGTGGCACGGCCTCTAAGGCGGAGAAGTCCTCGGAGAAAAACAGAAAGAGCGCCAAGAGGACGCGAATCGAGCGCGAGCGAGAGATCAAACGAGAGTAATTAACGATGCTAGTCAATTAGTACCGCGAAGGCAGCTAACGTCAGGTCCTAGCTTAAAGTACGACGGCTATGTAACTCGCTTTAAGACGGTGAAAGAAGGTCGAGATACCGATGACGCTGAGAAAGAAGGGTGACGTAAAGAAGAGTGAGAAAAGGAGGAGGTCGAGGAGTCTCAGGAGGTTTAAGGATTCGAGAACACTGAGAGAGTGAGAAGAGGTCGCTGAAGAGCGTCCAAAAGGTGGTTGCTCAAAGAGTCGAGGAGACGAAGGAGAACTTCGACGGTTGGGCTGGCTGACTATGTCAATCGACAAGTGCGTACTTGGCGGAAGAATGCAAAAGGGGAGCAAAAGTGACATTCCTAACAGCGGACGGTCATATCGCACACGTGCATGGCTCTATGGCAATTATGGTCGAAAGTATCGCACATACGGGACTGCAAGCGTTTCCAGTTGCCGGCGAGAAAAAAATTATTTATTATATAGTGCAAAACCGATCTCATAAATTTCACTCATGCAATTTGATCGCGCACGACGTTCTTTGGCTTACGTAATAATTGATAAAAAAGAGTTAAAATGAATGAATTCAATTTGGAATTAAATGCATTAATACGCAGAGAAACAATTTATCTAATTAACTTACCGAATAAATCATGTGAAACGAATTAAAGTTTTTATCCTCTTTGCGCATATTTATCGTTAAGTAAATAAGCGTTGCTTCTGTTGTTAAGCAAATAAATATAAATTATTAAACGCGGAGCAAAATTACGAAGTTTATACCGGTAAATCGGAATGTGATTTTCGTATGTACAGCCTTGTTAAACATTTAATTCGATTTGCTCCATAAATGCGACAGCGATTTGAGTTCTTTTGAAGTGGCACCGTACCTTTCATAACGCTCGATCAATTTGAACTTCCATTAATTACCATCGTTGTTAACGATAATTTATGCATCGATGAAATACAACCCCAGCCAAAAAGAGCCCCAGGAAAATCGAACAGGTGTCGATCCCCTGGCTGTTAACATCCAACGGGGAAACATATAATTTAGAGACTTCATACAACATTTATGGCGTATGATTTCCATTTTATTAATCCACCGTCGAGTTAAATGACGATGCCAAAGAGCACGCGCGGCGCATAATTATTTACACACGTACGTAACTCGAACGTGGAAATGAATTACGCACCGTCCGAAATCCCTCGCGTAAATGACCCGTGTAATATGTGTAAATTGAATACCTCGAGATACTTCGTCAATTATACACCCAACGGCGTGGATTGAAACCGCGCGAAGGAAAAACACGTGTGCACAAGTGAGCCTGACTCTTTCACAGAAATTGCTATTACATCGATATTTTGCGCTCTACAATATTTACTATACTACAATATTTCGTTGCCGGCGAAAGAGGATTTGTCGAAAATTTTTTTCAATATATCCTAGCGATGTTGAAAAAAATGAACGCTTGCTCTTTTTATGAACGCTCTCACCGTGAACGAGTCTCAGCGAACAAACGTCAAAGTCGTTTCGGAATCGAATTTTCTTATCAGCACACATCTGTCACCCTTCCGAAAGCGTCATCGGATTTCCGATCCGGATGTCCAGTGAGCCCGAAAGAAACGAGAAAAACAACCGGGAAACAGCGTCTCGCTCGAAGCTATCTGGACTTTAATTTACGCTCTGGCACTCGATCCGCGCCCGAAAGCTCGAGCTTAGGTCACTATATTTTCTCTTTTTTTTTTTTTTCTTTCTCGTTTTATTTAAGAGAGGGCGGCCCACTCCGCCCGAGCGTGTGTAAGAATTGTGTGTGCGTCCATGCGTATTAATATTTAAATCAAATGGGTATATGTGCGTGAATATTATGTTCGTCCGCAACGATCGAGGATCGTGAAGTCTACGATGGAGCGCAATGATTAAACTCATTAGCTTAATTCCGTATCGTACGTATCGTAATTCGTTCCTACTTTAGTTAATTTCTCTATAACTCTGTGATGTCTATTTAAATGAGTGTATTATCGCAAAATTACGATACGTTACCGTCGATTCTTTTATATACGTGTAATGTTCATCTTTCTCCGAGCCATCTGGAGAGAGAAATTTCATAGAGCATATTTCTCTACACCTCGGTAATTCGTCTAATGCGAAACTATTCCGTAGACAAACTTTCTCTTTGCCGGCCGCTTTTTTACGGTATAGTTTCGTTAAGAAAATGAGCCAATGAGTCAAGTGTGTTGAGCTTATCACGATCCAGACATTTGAAGCGAGGATGCTCATGAATCTGTTATGTATCGATCTACGTCAATCGAAACGATCGCATAATTAATAATTAATTTATTATTGTATTATATATAATATATATACGTATATATGTACATGTTGTTATTATTTAATTAACGTGAAAGGAAAGGACGGGAGACACATGAGTTGTGTACAAAGTAGACCGAGAGTGCGCCAAGAACCGAGATATTTTGCCGAGATTTTAATGTTATATTTCGTTTTTTGCGCCGGTATCGAATAGCTGAAGCGATACATAACGGGTCCAGCGGAAAGCGGAGCGCGTGTTTTATCCCGTACCGTCTTTTAGTCCCCTGACTATGCGATCTTCGATCGAATGATTAAGCGATCGGCTGAAAAGCGCGATCCGTTAATTTTTATATTGTGCGTGTCACACTGTCATTAAGTATTATTTATTGGTGAAAGTGGAGGACGCGTCCATTCGCGGAGAAACCTCCCGATCTGTCTTCGTCATTTCGTTTTATTTTTAATTAGCTCGCTTAATACAGCAAAGGCGCGCCGACGCACCTGCGATCCCGGCAACACACCTGCGACGGTCGACAATTTCGGCGAGACCGGCGTTCGCTTAAGATATTTTCTGAAATTTCATCATTAACCCGTAATCGTATTATTAGCACTAAACTTACAATTTTGCGAACACGCGCAAAATATTAAATCGTCGAATCTTCTAATTAGTCCTATGCAACATAGAGCAATTATTACGAACGGAAAATATAGTTAATACCGTTCAGCAAAGACATTTTACGTTTACGAATAAGTTACCATTGGTTTATTAACTTCTTGTACGCGACTTTATGAAATAAATGAAAAACACGACCGCTGTAATTGATCGTTACCCGAGTAAAAAAATGCGAACATGTAAACTTAAATTAGTGAATTAATCACAGCAATTGTCAGCTTGTGTTCGAACGACGAATACGATTAAATGTAAAACTGCGAATAATTTTATGTAAATATGTTCGAGTAGTGATCGCGCGATTTCTGTTCTGCAACGAAACTCCGAGATATCCGATAACAATAAGGTCCAAAGACGCGCAAGATGGACTGCATGAATACACAACTGATTTAGTAATATAAAATAGTAACGTTAATAATTTATATTATATACAAACAGAGTCACAACTGTACACAAGCCAAAGAGGTGGAACTAGTAAAGGAGAGACAGAGAGACAGACAGAAAAAGAGCGTATGTATGCGTGCGAGAAAGGAAGAAAAAAGTTTCAGGCGTTTAATATTATTGTATTCATCGGACATCATTTGTCGTTGTTCATCAAAACATCGCCATTGTCATTATTCATTTATCATTGTCGATGAATTAATTATTATTCTTATAATTATTGTCATCATTATTGTATCATTATATATATATAAATATATATATATTGTACAAAACGTGATAACTACGAATCCTCGCTTAGATAATTCGCATAGTAATTTTCTGTACACACATTCGCCGCGGCAGAAGAAAAATACAATGGTATTTAAAAGATTCCATTAATATTATTTTTTTTATACCTATGACCAAACAGAGAGAGAAACTTTCATCGCACAAGTCTAGAGTGCAGTCTATGAAAATTACGCGTTTTTTGACGATATAAAATATATAAAATTTGTCAACTTTTAAACATCTGTATTTCAACAGTAACGATTTTAAAAATATATATGTCGATTTGTTACTGTTAAAATAAAGATCTTTAAACATTAGACTTTGTGGCGTTTCCGACATTTGTTCCTTTTCTTCAATTTTTCAATCTTCAAATTTAAAATGTAAATAAATATAATCCATATATATATATATAAATAAAAAAATTAATTTTATTTAAAATGTTATTCTCTTATTTATTCGCAAATAGGTAAGACTCGAATATTATTGTGTATTACTATAACTAACAAGATTAACAATCGAATTATTGTTTCTATTACGTCTCTCTTAGAATCTTGTATATTATTTAAAAAGAAGATAGTACGGAAGGTAGAAATCTACCTTGCATACTGTGTTATCGCCAGTCGATTCAATTATTTCAGTAAGGTAAGTATATTGAAACTTGTACATAAAAGGCTCGTATTATAATCAAAAAAAGTTTGTTTATCGGCAACTACATAAGTATTTTGATTTGGTTATTTTTTCTTTAATGTTAAATATTAATATTTCTATATTAATATTAATATTAAATATTAAAAATATAAATAGTTTTGACACTCTGAAAATTAACAAAGTAGTCAGGAAGATATAATTAATAAGGAGGATGCATTATCTAAAAATTTTAAAGAAATTTCAGAGTTCTAAGAATTTTTCAAATTTTCAAGAATTAGGATTCTAAGAATTCAGAATTTTGAATCAAGAAAATCAAGATTTTTTTAAATTCAACAAAGAAAATAATTGGCAAAGAGATTGCGCTACGTAAAATTTCAAAAAAATTTTCCAAGAATTCCAAAAAAAGTGTGATTCGAAGAATTCTTCAAATTTTAAATTTTAAGATTTTGAGCGTGAAAATCTAAATTTTTAAAAATTGACAAAGTATTAAAATATAAGGAATAAAGTGAATTATAAGTAATTCGAGCATTTCAATTTTAAAAATCTGAATTTTATTTCTTTTTTTTTATTTATATGTTATGGGAAGAGCTTTTTGAGATCATATATGAGATCATATAACTTTAAACACAAGATATTAAAAATCAATAGCAAAAGAAAGCCTAAAAGTGTACGTGCCCGCGTTTTAAATGGAGCCTGTCTACTGGCGCCTTTATGTGCACAAAGAGTGCACATAGAACTATGTAGCCACGGATATTTCCGATGATAACACATCTATGGTATTCGATTTTGTTTGATGTTATATTGATTTTATTTCGTGCTATGACCATAGATTATAATTGCGTAACAATGCATTATAAAAATAATAACTAAAAATTGTGTGGAATAATTTTAAAAAATATATATATAAAAAAATTCAAGTTATTTTCATAGTTATGCAAAATATACCAAAAAGAAATACAACGGAAAAGATCAAACGTAAAAAGATCAAACACTATTGCTTAAATAGATACGAGAGTCGTTTGATAAATTTTTAGAAAATATATGAAAATACAATTTTTTTGGAGCATATAAAATTATTTTTATTTTTATTTTACAATATAATCTTCCTTAAGCATTTAGTCTAACTATGTTCAAGTTTTGTATTCCTTTCATATAATATTTATTTGTTTTTCTTTTAAAAATAGTCATTTACAGCATCAATTACTTCAGTATTCGAGTTAAATTCTCTTTCCACCCAATTATTTTTTCAAGTCTAATAGCAGATCGTATAATGCTCTTCTATCGAGATAATTTGCTGATTATTTGGCAATAATTATAAAATTAAATTGTATATTGTTAAACGAATGAAACCACGCAATTCTATATAAAATAAATGTAATTTACATTATAAATAATTGTAAATAAATTGTAGAATTCATTATAAATCATATGAAAAAATAATGAAGAAAAAAGCACATATCTAAAGAAAAAAGAATCGCCGATTGAAATCGGCGGGGGTGAAGAGGTAAGAGATACATTTTTATCGAATTAAATTTTGTTTGAAATTGTAAATTAAAAATATACAGTTTGTATAGAAAAATTTAGTTTAGTCAAAGTTTTTCTAATTGCAATTATTATATTCAATAAAAACGATGCAATCTATATTTAAAAAAAAGAGAATTATATATGTTATATATATCCACATCCATCCATGTCCACATTTATCATTCTCTATTTATTTTATCACATTTTACTCTTTCACGAGATTCACCTTGTGCCATAGCAAAGAAACTCTGCTGCTAAGATTTTCATTCGCGTACAACCTCATGTCTCGAAAAAAGTCGCATCATATAGTTGTTATAAATTAGTTATTATAAATGCGTCTGTAATGTTCTTTTTGAGATATTTTTTGTTTAATATCTTGGATATTAGATTAAAATTAGCCATGGTATATCTAATCGTAACAATAAATAAATATCTGACGGAAGTAAAATAACTTATATAATAAAACTTAATTATCTTTTGGGCAATGCATAAAAAATGTAATAAGAAAATTTTTACATAACAAATAATAAAAAAATGTAACAATTGATTTGATTAATATGCAAAATTCCGCGTAATTGTTGCATACGATTAATTACACTATATGCGATTTGATTAGAAAGAATTAATGTGAGAGAAGGAGAAAGCAGAAATTATTTTTGTTTTAAAAAATAATGTAGAAAATAATGCAAACTTAAAGATATAAGCTTATAAAACATTATTTCATAAAGTGTAATTCAAGACCATAACAGTTCAAGTATGTATTCTATAATGAGCGTATTTTGTTTTTTAATTTTTGATTTTTTACAAGAAATCATTTCGGGGCGGATCTGAAGATCGTTAACGTATTACTCGAAAATATTTGTAGACATTGTGGCTACATAGTTCAACGTGCACATCTTGTGCACATAGAGACACTAAACAAATTTCATTTAAGACGCAGGCATGATCACTCTCAGACTTCTTTTTGCCAATAGTCTTATGAAAGTTTGCATCACTGTCAGAATTTGCACAATTGATTCATAATTATATTGTAATTTATATTATGATTTATTATTATCAAATATTATGTTTTATGAATATGTGTGTGCACACACGCACACACACGCGCGCGCGCGCGCTATGTTATAATATTCGAGTTTTATTTAAAGTTGTGTTAACTGATCATACACAAGATTTCTTATCGACAACGGAATGTACTTCCAGCGCCATGTAAAATGAAACTTTGTAATCTGCTGTGATGGTACGATCCTCAAGGACTCATATCTGTGAATACGGGATTGGCAATCCCGAACTATTCAGTATCTAAAGGAACTAGGCTATCCTAATCTCTTGATGGTATAAATAAATAAGGAAACATGTATATTTAAATAATACATGAAACCTGGTAGAAACATGATAAATTAACAATATTAATTATATAGTTGACTAGTGTTAATTATATAGTATTAATTATATAGTATTAGTGTTATTAATTATTGAAATTTAAAAACTTATACAATCAGAAACTTAACTTTACTCAAACTACTTAAAAATTTTAAAAATACAATTATTTAAATCAAGATAACAAATTTTTAAACAATTTTTCTAGCATTTACTACTATATTTCGTATTTTATGTTTTGAGGAAAGAGTTGTTTTTTAATTAATTGTAAATTTAAAAGATAAATTGTTATACTGTAATTTGTTACATTATTATTTTTCTAGGAAATTTATATAAATTGAATATAATATATAGGATTTAATACTAAATAATGATTAATAATGATTAATTATTTAATATAATAATGATTAAATAATACATAATTTACGTAAGATTAACGTTTATTCATAAATGTACAGAAACTGCCAGCCAAATTTATATCAATAAATACATGTACACAATTAATTGCTGTCTTCAGTGATTACAAATTAAACAAAGTATAAAATTGTTGTTGAATTTCTTCGATGAGTGCAGAAAGAGCGTAGCAACGAGACACGTTTGTTTAATTAATAATCTAACAATACATTTCTTTTATACTATAAACTTTTATAAGTACAATCGCAGTAAATAGATAAATATATTTTTATGCAAATATAGCATATTATGTTAAAGTTCACAACACCGAATAAGATTATTCAGTATATAGATTGAATTAGTCGCTATACAATAAAAACTTGTCATGAATCGCACAGCTTGTTGATTTTGCACTTTAGTTTTTGTTCGAGAGACTTTTAATATCTAAAATTTAACGTTTGTTATAATTATTAGAATAAAATATAAATTAAACGAATTATCAATATATAAGTACATGATATCTTATTTTATTTTTCACATAATATAATTTTCCAATTCACATTAATCTTAAAAAACATTATCTATACAATAAAGAAGTTACTTTGTGCAACGGAAAAAGACTAAAGACAAAAGCTTTACATAATCATAGAAATTCAATATAAATCGTACAAAAAGTCGGCAGTGATGTGTGAATTAATAAAAAATAAAACATAGAAAAATAGATTACAAAAATTATTACAAGAGCTTTTATTTCGATGATACTCAGTCGAAAACCGTACACAATTTTATTGTAAAATAATTATAAAAAGACATTGTTCGTAAATTTTATTTTACAGAAACGAAATTTCTTTTTGTTACATTTAACACGATAAGGGAGAAAAAGATCCGAAAAGAATCACCACGTGAAAATCTCGCGTCCCTATTTGGCACGTGTCTCGTCGACTCCGCGACGGGAAGTATAGAAGAAAAGTGAGTGCTGATATGACGCTGATGGACGATCGCGTGATCACCATGTAGGTGTCAACTGACCGCGATCGCATTAGAGACGAATACCGCGGTTGGTGCTGGCCACGTAGTTGAGCAACTCCTCAGAGTCCTCGCAGACGAACGGTTTCTCGTGGTAACACGCGACGTCGTGCCAGGCGATGCCGTCGTTGTAAACATTGTTCAGGACGGACATGCAGGATTCGTTGGTGCCGTTGATGTCATACTCGGCATTGTCCGGCTGCTTGATCTTCTTATGGCCCGTTTGCGACCACGGATTGAAGCCCCAACCGTTCGGCGTTTGATTGGTGGGTGCCATCTTCTCGCGATTCGCCGACCAGAACCAGCCGTACAGGGTCTTGGGCTCGAGGTCGCGTCGGTTTTCGCAGCCCTTGAAGTCGCAGAGACGTCCGGACGTCCAGATGTAAGGAACGTCATCTAAGGAAAAAAATAGATTTTACATAAGGTCGATTGCTCGTCGAAAAGAAGCTGAAAATATTTCCGATAGATTTAGCAGCTGTTAAATTAGAAATTTTGTTTATTTTCCCAACGTATAATTCGAGAAAGTTTATGTGATCGAAGTTAGTTTTAAACAATTGAGTAGCTATAATTCGTTATTATACAACCATTATTATTAAACGTGTGATTCGAACTTTTAAGTTTACTCCTTTAACACAACTCTCGCGACAACTTTTATTACTATTTAGAAATCAAAACTGATGAATATTATCAAGAAAGAAAAGAAAAATTTTTAGACACAGCCAGCGACGCTGACTTATAATTTTTTACTAAATCGAAGCACGATGATTATAGAGAAATTATTCTAAACTGTAATTCAGTGTTCAGACTGCGGGTATGAAAAGTCTTCCAAACGTGTATTTAAACGAGAAGTCTGGTTGCAATATTCTTGAGCAAAATCAATTCGGTGCTATCTTACTTTCGCCAGACTGCAAAGAGATTCATGCACCGCGTGATGCTGTTATATAAAAAGATGAGAGTATCTAGCCTCAACCCACTTCAAGACCCCCGCATTACCTTGAAAACTGTCGTTACACTCACCGACTCGCCTCCCACGATTCCCCGTCGTGATAAATATCGTTCGTGATGAACAGGTATCATCACGATTATGATAATTGCGGTTAGAGGCGACAGTGAAATCCGACAAATGTTCCGACAATTTGTAGTAATTCGTGGTTACTACTTATTCAATTTTCGATCCGTGTGATCATAATTCACATTGCGATTTAATTTTCCTAGATCATCGATGAATTCATTCCTCGATTAATAATTTTGATTTTAATCGTTAAAATATCAAATTAAGTTGTCTGCGTCGCGTTACATGAACCTTTTAATTGCTTTTTCTAATCGAATTTTAAAATTATAAAAAATAAGATAGAGTTTAAGATAGATATATCGACAGCTATTTATCACAACTTGCACACTCGTTCAAGTTCAACAAACCGTTTTAATGTTGAAGGAAAACGGGAAAGGAGTAATGTAATAGTAAAAGCAGCTAAGTCATGGATAAGACCCTTCGGTTAATGCACTTTCGGTTTACGAGTGTACTTAAACGCATCGCGCCGCAGCCGAAAGGTCGTAATAAAGAAAAGGAAAGGATAAGAGGGAAGCGTCGTTAATCATTCGAATCGAAGACTCTGTGACGTCGGGCCGCTTGTTTCGAAATACTGCCGAATGATTATCTCGCGTGGATGAAAGTTGCAGTGGTAATTCGCTGTGTCGGTGTCGATATTTATGACTCGCTACCATCACCATTAGAGTTGTGTGCCGTGTGGAAACTTTCTAAGGCCATTTCTGTCCAAAGGGACGAGTGGTTTTACCCTTCTCGATTCGCGTGAACTCGAGAATTCGTACTCGCCTACTCATGTCGAACGCGCGATGCGCTAATAAATTACAGGTGAAATAAGAGAAACTAGATCCGATAAGCGATCCTTCGTGTTTGCTGTCTATCGAGAGGAGTAACCGAAAGTTTGTACTCTACTAGACATTCATAGGTCAAATTATAATAATTATGTAATTTCTAGAAACCAATCCACATACATCAAGATATTTGTTGATAATCAAGATATTTATTCTCGATTATATATAAAAGATTTTGCCGATTTAATAAGACAATGCATGTCTAAGAAATTTCTCATCTCGAATAAAATATTTTTTTTTCGACGATGCTGTGCTTACGAAAATTACACTTCGGCTGCAAATACGATCTCGCGCCTCTTCTTTGTTCATAAAAATAAAGCTGACAAATGCTTTGTCCTTCGATCATGGCTTGATCTCTAATTTGCAATGTGGAACAGTAAGAATGATTCACAAAGGAGCGACCCGCGTCGGCACGTTTTATGGAAGTCCAATCGTTGCGAGATAAATTACTTACTCTGCTGGATGAGCCTAAAGATCATATTGTTCTCCTCTTGAGTTTCCATCGAAATGAGATCCATGCAGTACTCCCTGCAAATGTTTCTAGCGTCTAACCAGTCCACCTTCTGATTGGCATGGGCCGGCACGTGCCCGCTGTAGAAATAGTTGTGCCCTCGGAAATTAAACTGCTTCGGCCCTGTAAAACGTTTTATTATATAAAATCATTTTAGTATTCTGTAACTCTATAATTTATTTTGAACTATCAACACTTCAAGCGTATTACACGTTATTTCTGTTTTCAACAGAAGACGAGAGATTCAAGAGTGGATAAGAAACTGAAGTAGCGTTGTATCGTGTCTATAAATACGTGAAGAGTATTAGCTCCCCTATTATCATCGCATTATTCATGGAGGTGTCACTCGAGGCTTTACAGAAAGAATGGTAAATCGACGATTATATCAAACCTTGCAATCGCGCCTTTTTTTTCCTGTTAACAGATTCTCGATTTAACCGATGGTTAATAGTTCAGGGGTCAAACAGCTGTTGCGATAGGGTAATCGGTAGATCTATGCTTCCCGCGCGACCAAGAGCGTGTCTGGCTAAAGTCGGCCGTCTCCACTTGACCGTAAAAAATCAGTCTTATCCACTTGAAAGGTCGAAAGATCCTTATGAAAAAATGTTTTTTTCAATTTCTCGTCAACTATCAACGTCTCGACGTAATTAAACAATCTCACCAAGCGCGCATAGTAATATAAATGATTTTTTCGTCGTATCTCGTATTTTAATCTGTACGTTTATTAGCGTCACGTATACAGTGTAAATTATATTTTGTATAGTTAATAAAAAACAAAACTTGTTCGTCTAAACATTTTAGAGAGACTATAGATACATGCAGGGGTAAATGTTAAAAAGGGATGTCAATCAAGACAACATGAATATATTTCTCGATCAATGTTTCATAATACATGGCGTGTAGTAAGAAACGCAATTTACACGATAGTATTTTCCATAAATTCAGAAAACTTGGCAGACAAAATACGATATAATGTCCTTTCCATGAGTTATGAAAAAAATGTTTGCCAACTCAAGTAAAAGACATTCCACGATTTCATGTGTAGCATTTGCCTAACGTTGCTGCTGCATCAACGCGACCAGCTATTTCCCTCGTACATTTCGCAACTTTCTCAGAGTTCTTCTCGTCTCCCAAACGCCACCAGGCACGGACACATGTTTCGTCCAGCCGGGATCGCTAAAGCCGGCACGTTGTTTTATTCCGCGGGTAGGGAATCTGTAATCGGCAGCAGCACGGCAGCAGCGCATCATTATCATCCGCTTTAAATGTCAACAGTCTTACACTTTTTCCCGGTATTTATGCAGGCATACCTCTCCCCACGATTTACGACGTGTGTCTCATTATGAGCGCCTAACGCCGCATTACGAAACGTATACGTGTACAAGTATCATCGGGTAGCGTTACAAGGAGCATCTCTCTTTCTCTCTCTTTTCCTTCTTGCTCGCTGTGACATAACGTTTTATATTCCGCTGTGTGCGCGATTCCCTGGCCGCGCTTTTTCGTCGTCTTCTTTAGCCTTTTCTTCGAGTCGATTTTTCGAGTCGCTTCTTCAGTCGTCATGACATTCGGAATTTATATTTCGTCGTTATTATCGACACCGGCATTGTCCAGCATTTTGATTTTATCGTGATCTGAGGAGCACATTCCTTGAAATGTTTCCCAAAAAAAGATTCAAGAGTTTTCGAAAATTTGAAGGGACTCTAAAAATCTCTCGGTCTGCGCCTCGTTCCGTCAACAAGATATTCTAATGAACGATAGGATTTAAAAAATTTTAGAATTAGTTCATACTTGTTAGAATATATTAATAAAAAAATTATATATTTTTTATTTTATATGTGCAGAATAATAATTATTTACGAAAACAAATAAATCTTAATACGACTTTAATACGATAATTACAACACTGAATATTTGGAAAATATTTTGAAATATTCTCGAAATATTTGATATTGTAATATGAAACGACGTTTCTTCTATGATTCAGAAAGGCAAAAAATATATATATGCAAAGTATATAATTAATATTTAACGCTGATTAAAACGATTGGATTTGCGAATCTTTATTTTTGGCAACTTGTCGTCAACGGCCGCGGCATTATGTTAATTGAAATTTATTGCATGGCGTTATATGTGCGTGATGTAAGCGATAGCCATCAAATTTGAATAAACGAGGAACGATCGAGTGTATCTCCAAGCGTCTGCGCCCTTTACATTTTACTGCTCGCACGTCCTTGCTCACGTACGTTTTGCCAATTGATGATTTCGCCTAGTATTCGCGAGGGATTAAACACGCTAATGTCAAAGGTTGATGACACAAATTGCGATTTTACAGGCGATCGCTATTTTTTATATCTGTCTTGCACCATTATAATTTAACAAACAGCCATCCTCATTTATAAAGCGGCCTCGGATTCTTTACAAACGGAGTATCACTTGACTGAAAAAAATAATGCTTCCGAACATATAAATATCTTGTCTCTTTCGTAAAATGTAATTTGAATAATCTTTCACAAATAAGTATCGGTTTCTAATAATTATATTTTGAATCGTTTATTATTGTTGCTTCTGATAAAATAATAAATAGAAAAGGAGTAAACATGACACAATTGTTACTTTTTGCCGGAAAAGCAATAATTTAATAATTTGCCGGAAAAGTAATAATTTAAATTTTAATCGGAATGTCCTTGAACAAAGTTTCTCCGCGGATAAGTCATGTCAGTTATCCAAGTGTTCAATTCGAGACTTCTCTGTGGAAAGACGATGTATTGAAGCGCGTATCGAGGAAGAAGAAAGACTATCTGTCAGGATTTACAACATAGGACAAAGTCGTGATTCCCGTTGTCAGTATAAATTTAACGAAGACTTCGCATCTGTGGAAGACAAGGATTTTATATTCCAATCGCGTCATTCTGCCGCTCATGGCGTTTGATACATGGGATTTGAATTGAGTCGAATGTTTCGTAACACAAGCGCTCTGATTATAAGTGATTTTCTTATAGCATTTCATATTGTATGTGAAAGTTGCTTAAAAGTATCTAATAGAGCCCAAAATTCACAACTTAAAAATATTATAAAATAAATAATGATGTTAAATAATTTTCACAAAATCAAAAACTATAATATTATAAACTACAATATTAGTAAATTTATTTAATACAAATTTTTACTAATATTTTTATAATAATGATAATATAGACACATAGTGTAAAATTCTCTCGACTTAATTTAAATAGCAGATTTAATGAACTTTGATTTTTTTGAGTGCAATTTTATTTTTCCTTTTTTCAATATATGTAAAAACCAGACTTATTAATTTTCCATCTTGTTTTATGTAACTTGGATTATTTACTTAAAGAAATATCTGTCTCTTTCACAATCATAATATCAATGATATCGTGATATCTTAATTTTCGCGATTATTAGATAAATCGTTATATTCAATATCGATAAGCGCCGACACTGAAATATAAACAGCTATCAATGTCGATGATAGGTTTTTTAGGAAAATTAATAACGGAAATTAAGAAAACGGTAATTTTCGTTTCACGAATATTAAGAGCTTTATTAATTGTAAGATATAAATATAACGTCGCGTTCAGATTAATGGAGAGATGCTTGACTTTAAAGACTATCTCACAGGAATAATATTCGCCTCCAAGTACATTTACAAATAAAACGAAAAATACGACGTAGAGGTAAGAGTTACTGCGATATTGCAGTCGTTGCACTTAGAAAGTAATTTACGCTTCTATTGATCGGAATCACGTGAGGCGATTTCAATGTGTTAAATGAAGAGACGAACAAATCACGTGTGGAACTAACACAATGCACCTCGACTGCATCGAGCGGAAATCGACACGTAAATATTATAAAACCTCGCACTCACGTGGCTGTCCTCGTCCAGATCGATAATCTACGTTTGATCTTGTAGTAGGTTGCATTAATGTGATCGCTTATCTTTTCACTGTTAGCGTAATAATATATAGCGTACACAGCATATAAATATCCTATCTTGTCAAAGAAATGAGATAAGAGTTTTACGTTTTGCAAAAAGAAACTTTACGTTATAAAAAAAGCAAATTTAAAATAAAATAAATAATTATTAAAATAAATAATTGTGTGTATATTAATTAGAATACATCCAGCATGGATTGTCTAGTTATAAACAATATATATTGTTTTGTGTACATATATATATATATATATATATATATATATGTGTGTGTATACTTTTTTTCGTATACAATCATAGAAATTTTATATTCAGACTTATAAAAATGTCACATTCGAACGTTAATGCGTATAATATTGAATATAATGTGTATTGAATACAATATTATTAAAAGAACGGTATACAGAGAATGACCGTGCGTGATTATATCATCATTAAACGTGGCGGATTTCTTTTCCTTTGCTCGCATGCAACGGTAATAGTGCATCCGCGTTCATCGAACGAAAAAAACGTTCGCCTCCTGTCGAGCAATCGCAATTTACGATTGTTATATCAGCATCGATTATGTTCCTGGCGTTTCACGCGTTTGTGTCAAGGAACTCGCTATGATAATTGCTTCAATCGTACGAGCTATTGTTCACCGAGGATTATTATAGCACAGATTCTAATGCATTTGATGGTCAAACAATACATACATATATACATCAACTTGATAACGGAATAACGAAACCACGAAAGAAACTTCGAAAGAATTTAGAATCATTAAAATTTTGAGTGTTTTTGTGGTTAAATAACATCAAATTGTTACTTAAATTTTTCTCATACAGAAATTATGACATAAACTAACTAAAAAATTGTTTAATCTTTTAGTAATTTTCAGTTTATTGAAAACACGGAAGAGCAAACATTTCATTAAGACTTTCGCTTCATGTAATATCGTCACTTTCTATCTTTGCACAGATGACAATTAAAATTCCGCGTTTAAATTGAACAAAATGTATTATTAACTTTTTAAAAAAAATGAGAATTAAGAATTATCGATCACACTATCGATTCATCAAAGTCCATTATCATCTAACAGTAGTGATTTGTAACTCAATAAGCTGTAAGAGCAAATTATGTTATTTTCTACGATAAAATATATTTTTCTTGACTACACACTCCATCCATTTGGGACAGAGAGAAAGCTGATTTAGCAACACGACAGTTCGTCTTCGATGTATTTCGACAGCGTGATTCACTTCCGACATTACCATTGAAACATCGATCTGATCTATCGATGGACAAATCGGCTCTTTGGAGGAAAGTCTCGGCATCTGATTGACGTTTCTTTTCATAATGGAAACGCTGTAGACGAATGCGTCGCTTAATGAGCGACATAATAAACGTGTACATTAATGAGCGAGCTTTTCTTGTAAAATGCGGATGTTGCTACAATCGCAGCCGATCTCTGCTAATGTCACGCAAGCGGATATCAATCGTTTACGTTGTTCTCCGCGTGTGAAATCCATGAATCGTAAGATTGCTCTTGGAAATGACGTATCACCTTTGGTAAGGCGCATTACGTCGTGATAAAAATAGATAAACGTTCGAAAGCGTAATTTCTTTGGAGGGAAAAGAATTCTTACATCTTTTGTTACTACTTTTATGAGAATAGTAAAAATAAGTCGTATTAATAAGAATGGTATAAATAATGTGAGTTAACATCCGTTATATAACGGATTACAACAAAATTTAAATTAACATATAATCTGAAGATTGAGTTTCCGCCCTTTACAAAATGTAATGTGTATTTTAAATATGTATTATATTGTACATTGTGACCCGAGATTATAACAATTATTAATTTCTGTTACTGAATTAAAGATAAAATCAATATATGTGACTAGGACATCTGTGCAATAAAAATTCTTACTATGGTTTGTGCTTCAAATTTAATATTAGTTAATATTATATATAATTGTAATTAATTACATTATTTTTTATAGATCGTATTTACGATTTACAATATCAGACACGATACCAGAAAACAAATAATTACGATAACGATGGAATCATTCTCTTATTGGACGCCGAATGAATTTGTAGGGAGTTGTTGCTCGTTCACGAACGAGATCAGTGGGTCGTCGGCGAGTCGTGAATAAACAACGTTCGAGCACGGAGGCGAAGGAAAAGGAAACTCTCGTGGCTCTCCGCACGAGCTGCCAAGCGAAGGTGAAACTTTTTCTCTTTGCACACGACGGGTCAATGGGTCCCGGCACGGCTTGTCTCGCATGGAGATAACGGTTTTCGTCATGCTCTTCCCTCTCGATTTATCGGTGAATGCTTAATGTTCACGAAAAGAAACTGATTATTCGGTAATATTCTCCGGCAATGAGGCTTACTTCAACTGTGTCAGAATTTATACATTTCACCAAAATATGCATTACTCAAATCTGATTTTTTTTTAGTGACAACACTTAGTGACTCAAATAAAATAAAGAAATAATTTATATCTGTTTTTATATATATTTTTTATTTCTAAATTTATATCTATTTTTTATGGAATTATATGTTTGATACGATACTTATGTAAGTTCTTACAACTTTTCCAAAGTATGCAAATAAAATTGATGGAAAACGAGACAATGTCGATCGAAAACGAGACATTTTTTTCTCTCCGCGATTTCGCCATCACGCAAAAATTGCTCCGATGTGCACGTCGCGTTATAAAAATTTTTATGAACGAATGATCATTACACGTGTAAGCGGCATGCGGAGGGATAATCTCCGAAGAGCGTTGTTGTCCGATTTCGCAAGCAGTTCCTGACATTTTCGTGGCGATGTAGCGTCGGCCTTTTGTAGAGTTGTCAGTCAAGTCAACCTTACGACGAGTAAGATTGCAACAGCTGATCGGTCAGCCGCACTGTCATAAGACGATTTAACGACGATTTGTTAGCGACGTTCTTTTATTCGGCGTCAGTCGTGTTACGCAATTGTGATTAACGGCGGTATAATACGTCGATTAACCTTATGCGATTGTTTGCCTCAATTTTTTTGAGCTTGCGAAATTATCGGATGTTCTTATCATGCTTCTAAGTTTAACGTGAGATCGTCCAAGTAGGATGAAATCGTTGCTATAAAGTGAACAGTAGTATCTTGCATAAGCTTTGCGGAATTTTATTTAATTAATTATATGTTATATAGTTATTATTTAAATTAATTGTTATTCATTAATTAATTCTTCTCATTAATATATCTTATCATTGTTAATATTTCGAAGACATTCAACAAAACGAGTGTAAAACAAGAAAATTATTCTGTGCAGATTACTATCACGTCAAAGATCATCCGCGCACTATCACGTCGCGTGTTCTCGTTAACAAGTGATTATGGAATAAGTATAGCTCACAAGCCTATCTTTACATTTTTCTTTGTACATAGCAATATATTATAATACTCTAGACCACACGTATCGATTTGACACACAAGACAGAATTTTCATTTCGCGCCAGGCTCGACGGGAAAATTCGAAAATTGTATAAAATTACCGCATCTAACAGCCTCGACTGTAATTACAATCTGCGCGAGAATAGTGTGGTAAAGCATGCGGACGCTTAATCGCGTATCTTCACCGTAATAGCACCATCTTAATAGGCCGATGGGTATTATATAATATCCACGGCCGATACTTATTCACATGTTACTCAACAAGCGTGTCATTACCGTTTGCTTTAAGAGTATAAGACACGCACGCACATTACGTTTTCCATTGTGCGTTACTAACGGCTTCACGGTATTTCTATAAGTTTATAAAAATTAATCACAATGCTCCGTTAATCCTCTATCTTAACTGGACGGAGAGATCTGATGAAAAGATTTTGACACATTAAGATCTACATCCGACATCGATAGATTTATGAGCTGGAAGAAATAGTGATGCAAGTCTACGTGATGATGCGATTAGACAAAGCTATTATTCATACATGTTGAATCTTTCTGCATATATATATATATATATATATATACATATTTATTTTTGCAGCTTCTCGTGCGTAATTACTTTGACACGGCATAAAAAAATTCTAGAGTTCACTTCTAGAATCTTTAGAAATATCATCATAAATTTCATATACACCACAATGCTCGTGCGTGTACTTAAACGTTTTCACATTTTTTTTTTTCGCGACGCGACTATGGGGTTTATGCCGGTTCTCCATTATGTTTCTGCACATTCTTCGGCGCTCGTGCACCTGCATTGACACGCTTATTACAGACTTTTTCTCGGCGCGAGCACGAGGATCACGCTACATCTGATTACTATTGACTTGGTCGGCAAACTCCATCCTGCCATCCTGCGATCGGGCATTCCAGGGAAGCGAGCATGCAATCATTAGGTTGTTAGGTGATTGTGGTCGTATCCGAACATCATTACGTTGCACCATTGCAGCAAAGCCGATTCACTCCCACGGCCTATTCGTACCTCTCACGTTATTAAATACCGTGGAAATGCGACCATTTGGAAATTCCGTATCTCTGCCGGTCCCCGCGTTGCACTTTGACTCGCGAACGCGTTGCTCTACATTCCTATAGATTCCACTCGTTTTGTTCTGTTCAATTGCGAGAAAATCTTTAGTATATTATTGGCAGTGCAAACATCCGTTTTCTTTTGATAATTGCACTGACGTTGTTCGGCATTGATGAAATAAACTTTCTTTCTGTCTGCGTGATTACACAATATAGGAAGATACGACAAATTACTGATCATAGCTAGTCAATCAAGGTCAGCGTGATTTTTTTTTACCACCGCCTTCTTTCTACTTATATCGATAGCCAATATTATTGATCTAGAAGAAAATCATGACTGAGGTTGACGTTAATCAATTATGAAACCAATATTATTTCAATGAGCTAATATTTTGTTGACTATAAGCCATTGACTATAAACCATTAATAACTCGCGAGAGATAGGCGAACATATTGCCATTTGAATAACCGTCGATGTCCTTGCTATGACGTCATTAATGAGAATCTTACTGAATTAATCCGATATAACGACGCGTATAACAATGTTGAGACATCCTTACGGAAATTGTCTGACCGAAGGCAATGCTAATTCAGTGCTGCTTAACATTAGTATTGCGTTACGAACGGTTATTTTGTGAACCATAGGCCGCAAGACTGGATCAGAATACCATTAGTCAAGAGATTGCTACTTAAACGAATAGAAAGCAGACGATTCTCGCAATCATTCTCGCAGTAGCAAAAATGTATAGATATTCACTGCATTGAAGATATTAAAATGAGATAAAGACACAATATTATTCATAAAGAGCTACATCGTCCATGTATTTTTTTCTCTCTCTATCTATAATATAATTTTATATTTTATACTTTAGTAAGAGAAAGAGAGAGAGAGAGAGAGAGAGAGAGAGAGAGAGAGAGAGAAAGACTTCGTTTTTTATATATTACGAGAATATGTACAAATATATTACACATCATTAGCTAATGAAGTATATTTGCTTTGACAACAAGTTCTCGAAATTAAATCCATTTTTGTAATAAGTACCTCATTCAGGCACGGCTGGCTTTTTGATCGAGTGGCGTCGAGAAAGTGTACATCGGACAAGATAAAGAATCTCCAGGAAAGTTTGCGATGTAGTATTATCGAGAACCTGTTGGTAACAAGTGGACGCAAGCCGGTACCACCTACTCACGATCAAAAGTGAATACCCGGGCGCGTGCTTGCACAAGAGTCGAGAGAGGCTCGTCTGCTTTTAAAAGTAAACTCGTAGCTCGTGAAATTGCGCGAGGGACCAGTCCCCCCTTCTTAACGTGTATCAGCATTGTAACCTCGATTCCTTTGAGAGACGGCACGACAGCGCGCCCGAGACGCACGATTGTCCCTTCTGCGAGCGAGCGACGATGAAAGTCCGCTGCGTTTCTTGTTTTACGCGCGAGTGATCTAATCGAGGCAATTAAGCGGTTCTCGGGCGGTTTCGTGAGCGAGAAGCATCATTGTATTACAAAAATGCGGAGTTTTCCTTCTACCATGAAAAACCCGGTTGACTATGTTCGCACGGATAATTAGACCGTTTAACGATTTGCTCCGTATCTATTATCCCAAGACTATTAAGATATCGAGAACCGGTCACCCTTATTATAGAATGACAAGCTAAACTTATTAAATGCTCAAATAAATTGCGCAACTGATATCAATAATTTAGACACAAAAGTAACGCATAGATTTTGCTTGTATGTAATTAAATTATGTTATATTATAATGATATATAATTATCCAATGAATGGATTATAGATCAAATGTTTCCAACTTATGCTTAATTTATGCAACTTAATGGGCAATAAGTTTATCAATCCTGTGGTATCTCGAATTCACAGACAACAGAATCGAGCTAAATAAAAATTTGGAAAAATAGGGTTAGATTTTTCTCTTCGCAATGCGCTATTATTAAGCTCACAGCTCGTAATGATTGAAGCGTTGATGCCAGAAGGTACTTACGATTTGCGCACTTTTGCGGTATCGGAAGAGACAAGAATCTTCCAGGTCGGTTACTGTGCGGTCGGGCTTCATTAATCGCCGGCTCGGCGTTGGCGAACGCCGCGAGAAGCATTACAGCCAGCGGTACCAGCATCATCTATCACAGAATAATGAAAAGAATATTATTACGGATAACAAATGATCATATGCAAGAATTATCTAATTTTGTAATTTAGAATCATTTTTATCGCAATAAAAATAATAAATATTTATTGTGTATAAAATAAAAAGAATTCTTACAAATAACAAACGACGATATGCAAGAATCATCTAATTTTGTAATTTAGAATAATTTTTATTGCAATGAAAAAAATAAATAAAATAAATTTATTATGTAGATTTAGTTAATGTACATCACAAATAATATAATTAATATATGTCTGTTGTGATTGTATAAAACTATATAAAATATTTTTCTCTTAGAAGTGAAAATTTTGTCAAATTAAAAAGTGACATATAATAATGAATGGCAAATATGTCTTACACAAAAGATCTAGATAATCATCAAGAGATTTTTATTTTAAATGGTTAATTAGGATTAATTGGGGTCGACAGATTATTTAAATATAATTGGGGTCGACAGATTATTTAAATATAGATTTGGATTTCAGACATTCAATTTCGTTGACTTATTACGATCGCTCCGGGACGCAGTCGGGTGAGAGTTTCGTACGTAATGGCGTTGACATACAGGTACGCGATTTCATTTCACTGACAGTTTCCTTTCCATCAGGCAGAAGTTTCTCTTAGGGAGTGTCTCGTTTAACGAAGTCGTAAGACAGTTTTTTTATGCATGGACGCCAATACGTTAATTATCTATGTTGTGTTACGTGAACCATCAAATTGCATCGACATCGACTGGAAATTTCTCCCGTAAAAACAATATCAAGAAATCGAATGTCATTGAAATTATATTAAAATAATTTTAGAAACAAAATAATTTTGAAAAGATAAATGAGTTTTTAAAGAGCGATTCGATACACAATATGTACGATAATTTATCTTGATTATGTAAATTTTTATAAATTGAGCAATTAATATTAATTAATAAATAATATAATTTTCTTTTCTCTCTTTAAATGTGATAGCTATATGTGATAGCTATATGATAACTATTTCATTAAAAGTTTATAAGTTCTTTTGTTACACCATTTGTAATCAACTTGTTGGAACATTCTAATCTACTATAATATTTATAGAAACAAAATGATAACAATTTCCATTTATGAGAATTTGCATTGATTACAAATGTATGAAAAAAGGTAAGATGATACCAATAAATTCAAAAGACGCACAGTGATTTTTAATTACGCGCATTGATTCAAAAGTTTTAGAAATTAAATTTCGCTCAGTTCAATTTTCGATGCTATAGATAGGGGAAAAAGTATACTTTACCTTAATTGTATATGCATATGTGTGTATATTGCGTTTTCATGAATGATAAAGATTTTCATCTGTTCGTAGCATCGAAATTTGAACTCACTGAAATTACATGTCGTAGGTTTCCTTCCGGACGACATTCGGACTTTGACACTCACCTTGTATCACTTGTCTCTTGGCAAAATACGAATAGACTTGGAAGACGGCGGTTAAAGAAACGTGGTCACTGATAGGATATGAAGAGACGGGCACCTTCACCGTCGATTATATAGAAATGGTCCCCACCAGACTGCAGACTCATCCCACCCTTCGCTACAAGGACCTAGCGAGATGTTCCGATGGATCGAGACCTTAGTATAATAATCATAATTAGTTCGGATAATTAGGAGTTAGAGATGCCGCGAATCGATTCTTGAAAAGGAAGCAACGACGTGTCCTCGCAAGAGCGAGAGATCCATTTCACATTTTTTTCTTCCCTTCTTATTGTGCCAAATCCGGCCCGCTTCCAGAAATTAAAAGGATAGATTTAATGGAAGAAGATGACAGGCGATAATTGATTGACATAGTAAGTAACGAGAATAACTTACACCATCATTCTGTAAGATTCTGAGATGTTATCTCCGCGATGCTTCGTTAATTTTAATAAGTTACAATTACATTTTTATGATGTATGATGTACAAATTTTCGGAATAATAATCGTTATAAAGAACAACTACATTACAACTACTCGTTACAACTACTGCTATTAAATAATTTGAAATAAAGTAACATTTAAATCAGTATATTAAAAATTTATTGCTATATTGATAAGATCGAAAATATTAGAAAAATAAATTCATATTATTATGTTCCTGCATGTTTCTTAACTTTACTTATTTATCAAAAATTATTATATGCGCATAAAAAAAATATAGATTTCTCTATAACTGTGTTGTTCTCTATAAATCTATGTTCTCTATAAATTTTGTATTCTAGCGAAAGAGAAAGAGAGGATTGTTTGATGACGTACATCGATCGAACTTAAAGCGGTCGAACGATCGATCAATGTTCACCTACATTTTTTTCTATGCGTTTAATGATAGGATAGATTGAAGCTAATAACAGTTAGAGTAAACTCTTTGTTCCCATAATCATACCGGCACGATAATGTTGTTACACGATCAGCAATTTATAACTAATTTTTTCACGTGTCAAGAAGCTATACGACTAATCGTTAACATGAGTTTGAATTTATTAATAAATAAGCTTCGAATATAAAATTTTTATTGAAATTAATCTGAAATTAAATAGAAGAATAAATTTTATTAAATGTTTTTACTTCTACTTTTTTAAATTGTCTCCGTTAGACCAGACTGAAAATTCGAAGTCTGTCCTATTCCTATAATATCCTATCCTGAAATATCTCATTGAACTGGATTCTTGCCGGTTTATCTCAAGGTATTGTATCTATTTATTAGAAGTCTTGTGTTAATTAATGGTCGACCTAGAAAGCTATTTTGTTCGGACATTCGTCGAAGTGTTTATCGTCATCATGAATTCAAGCACACGTTGCGTCGATAGTTGCAATAATGGTAAAAAAGACTTTCTATTTCTTTGAGACTCTCTTAATTCATATACAGCCGAATAGCCCCTGCATGTATTGCTCATTTCATATGTTAATATAAGGTCTCTTCAAGCACAAGACGAAATTCTCTCTTCATTGATAGAACAACGACACAATAATCGTTGAATTAGCTTACTATTAATGGTATTTACATTACATTAATGATAAAGACATAACAAACACATATAAATGTAGATTAATTAAATACTATATTTAGCTGGCACTAAAAATGACTATAAATTGTAGTTAAGTTATGCTAATTACAACCATTCTTTTCTCTCAGTATTGTATATATGTAAGAGATATTTACATACAATTTTATTTTACATATAACAATACAAAAAAATATATGTATTCTATTTTTATTGAATATTTCAGAAACATTAACTATCTTAATTTGCTACAAAAGAATACTAAATTTGATAATTTTACAAAAAAAAAGATATCTTACGTTAAGCTTCACACAAATTAAATTCTTATTAACATATATATAAAAGTCAAGTTATTATTAATATATAAGTTAAATAAGTCAAAATTTGTGTGAAATACAATTTTGATATCTATTAATATTTCAGAGTTTTAATTCGACCAAAATGATAAAGTTGTTAATACGGATAGTATTTGTTCAATATTTTTTTATAAGCGTAGTCTAAACATAAATGATATTCTCTACAGATTATTCTATCAAATGATGATATTTATACTGCGAATTGTACGGTAGCCAACCGCTAAACACCTTATTAAATTATTATCGACATTGTTCTACGCGTGAGCTCAAAACCTGTTACTCGCTCGTATCGAGTAATTGAAACGCACAATGGAGCAATTAACGTTCCCGGTAATTAAGGCATTACCCGTTCTTTTCACATGACATTATCTGTACGTTTTATCGCATTTACAGCTATTTTTTTGAAAAAGATCGTGGTACTGTCATTTGTAATTCGTTCACGTCTCTTGGTGGCACCGAATTTCAGAAAACGTCATTCTCGAGCGGAGACGGTTCCCTGGAGGCGATGACCTTGAAGATGCGCTTCGTCAACTTTCACCAAGCGGTAACATAGACGAGTAACAGGCTAGTCAATGTCATCCGTGCTGCAACTCGTGGTTAAGGCCCAAGTTCCATTCTCGGAGTTTCCATGCTGGAAAAGTGGAGGAAGTTCCGGTTGTGTCAGACTGACGAAATGCAAATGTTTCTGCGGAGGAAATTGACGTGCACGAAAAGCAACAGCGACATGCGATATAAATTTTGATATATTTCTGTAAATGATAAAACAAAAAAATATTGTATAATATTGTATAATTATATTATTTATTAATTTTATACAATTATAGTTATACAATTATAATTTTTTATACACAAAATCCACAAATGCGTTCACTTGTGTCCAATAAAAAATTATTGCAAAAATAACAAAATATAATATAACAATATTATAACAATATTGTTATATTATAACGATGTAACACGTAGCACGTAGTGTTTTGCAGATCACAGAGCGTCAAAATTACATCGTTACGTAATTAAAATTGGTACGAGGCCGTGAAACGTGCTTATCGTGTAGCCCATAGTATTTTTCATTTCTTGAGGTTAAACCTTTTAAAGAAGATGTCGCTGTAGAGATTATTAATTATTATAAAATATTATCATAATTAATTTTTTAATTCATGATTTTCTGTTTTGCAGTTTTTCTCCATTACAATTATGAGTAAACTTAATGCCAATGCACAGCATGATAATTATTATAATCATTCCTTAATATTATATATTACTGAAGATTAAAATCCGAAGATTTTTATTTCATGAAAAAATCCGAAGCTAATGACTGTGCACATAATGAACAGATAAAGGCGATATTAATTATTAGTCGAATATTGTGGCGAATTTAATATCCAAGGATATTGATGAGACATTATGTTCCTTTCTGTTTTTTCTATATATGTCTTTATATTATATATTTAGAGAATACGATATATTTAGATACATTTACGATATATTTAGAGAATAATGTTATTTATATAAAAATTTCACTATATTGCTTTATACGACAATTCTATAACGTTATTTCTCACCGGAAGAACACGAGAAATTAAAAGAATAGGATTTAGATAACTTTATGCTTTTAACTTTTTAACTTGTCAAATCACCCCTTGATTGTGATTTTGCGTCACAATAAATTAGGATTCGTAAGAGTAATTTGCGTATACGCATCCTGTACACATACGTATCCTATACATATATATTATATATACAACAATCGCATATCGTCTTCATGCTGATGTAACACTTTTGCCTGCAGCTCCGGTAACTTCTCGAACACCTGTTAAGCACACTCGTAATAGCCGCGTCCAACGGCGATGCCTATAGATACTTAAGATTTCTCTTTGTTATAAAATCACGTCGTCCAAATTCGGATACAGTTGTTCAACGTATTTAACGTAATAGAAATCGATAAATAAAATAAATAAAAAATAAATAAAACAATTGCAACAGTAAATAATAAAACATTAACAAAGAAAACGTCATCCTTTTTTCAAAAATCTACTATTTAATTCGTTTTTTCATCACTTTTAATATTTTGCTTTAATATCATAATAATATTACTGTTTAGTATGTCGGATTTAAATAACCAACTAAGTATGTTGTAACAGTGCTATCGCTAATATATGTATGAAATATTTTTGTACAAAAATTCATTTAATGAAAAAAAAAAGAAAGATAGAGATTAATATCTCGAAATCGAAAATTAAGAATGCAAGGAAATTGGATAAAAGTTATGACATAAATAACGGTTTTTTAATTGTATGTTTAGATTCTTTTTCATAGTTAATAAAATAATAATATAATAGGATATCATAATTATTGGAAAAACCAGAAAATATAAAAAGAAAATTCGTGATGATGAATCGTAATGACAAATGTAACATAAAATTAAATAATATTAATATTAACGTCACGCATTACATATTGTTAATATCATAAAAAATATATGTGAATATTAACTGCACTCTTTTACAGCATATGCAGTGGTGTGTCGTTATAGTTCATCGACATCTCAAATAAATACGAATGTTAATGAGGAGTACATCCTTAGAGAGTAGAATAAAAAAATAAAAACTATATTTTCTTATTGGATGCTAGAAAATTATGTAAGACGCAGTCAAAATGGAATGTGTTGATAGAATCATTAGCATGGGAGCAACGGCGACCTTGGTGCCATATTCGATAATTTTGAAGTTTGATTCAAGAATTTAATTTTGATATCAATATAAGTTAATGTATCATCGAATTAAACTACTATTTAATTGTAACTACTATTTAATTGTAAATAAGATGGAATGTTATTTTGAATTTTGAAGCTGAAATTTCAAAAATTGAAACATATTTTTGTTGTAGAAAGGTTACTTAATTTGTCATGTGCACAAGAAATAAGCGAAGAAAAAATTATTTTAAATAAACAATTAAATAATGAAAACTGATTTGTAAATTACTACTATCACATAAAAACGAGACCAACAAAAACGTCAAATATCTTACTTTAATTGAGCTTATCATTTTTTCGCGAATCATGTTTTGAACAGACGATATGTATCTTCGCGAAAAAAAGATTTATTTATTTTTGTGCCATTTTRAAAAAATAATAAACAAATGTGAAGATTCGAATTATGCGACACGCATCTTCGAGATTTATCTCAAGCAGGAAATACGACGAGGCTGAAAATGCCGCGGATTCGCATATGCACGCGAGTAAAGAAAACATCTTTTTTCGTCCTTTCATATTGTTAAATGTCGCTGGTACTTCATTCAGATTAAATACAGTACAGGTTTGCGCCAATCTTTCGATGATGGCCTTGTCCCTCGAAATTTATGCTTTTGATGCAGGCGTGCGCGTATAAACAGCATTAACGCTAATGGCCAAGTTTACCTGTGTGATAAATTCAATACGGTTTATCCGTGTGACGCCTGCTGAGGCCAATATTTCTACGTGCGTAGGCAATCGTAATAATTAACGCACATACACGTCATTTGAATTGCACGTTGTTGATGCAATAAAAATTGCAAACAAGCAATTAAGCCGGTGCCTTCGCTGATATCTGGACGCTTTTTCCGGACTGAAACAGCCATGTGACAACTTGCGCAATGCTTTGCGACCGACCGAACAATGCACAACGTGTGATCGTTGCGAAAGATCGTGTGAATGCGTAGACGTGTACAGTGCGCAGACGAAAAATGAGTGCGGAAACCAGCGCAAAGTTCCGTTTATTAAGATTTATCGCGCTTTTAATGGAAATTTCATAGGTATATCTGTTTGACCTTGACTCCTCCGCCAAGTGAAACTAGCAGCACATAGCTGAGATTGTAATTTGCATAAGATTTATCCCACTGACAAATTCCGTCCGATATAAACATCCCACGGTTGAATGGCAAATCAGATTTAAATGCCAATGTTTTTTAAAAGAAGAGAACAAGAACAAAAACAAGGTATTTTTGGGAGCCAGTAAAATTTTTGCATTCTTAAGAATTGTATTCTTAAATAAAAATATTTAATATTAAAAAATGCAAAATTAACTTGAAAAAAAAAAATTCAGACAGTCGTCTTTCAGTCACCCAGAGCAAAGCTTAAACAACGTAAAAACAACTGAAGAAAAGATTTCGTCGATCAAAAATAAACAAGAATAAAGATAAAGTAGAGTATAAATAGATCAGAATAAATATGAAAAATTAATTAACAAATAAAAGAATTGATAATTTATACTAGGAACATTTCGATCTCAATTATTCGGACAAAATCAGTCGCCGATAGTTTTCTTTCGCGCATTTTGCTCTTCAAAGAATCGGTTTCGTAATGCATGAATCTATGATCGATTCAGATGAAGATTTTGCCGATAAATTGCCAGATTAATCGCGTATATAACACGCATATAAATAAATTTCCATACGAAGATTCACGCATAAGCGTCGCGTTTAGATCCATAGCTAAACTTGCGAAGAAAATTAATGACGCCATTAAAATAATATAATATGCTGCACGTCTCCAAGTTATTTTTTCTTTTGCGTCATTGAAGATTTCAACGCCCAGCAAGGTTTTCGCAAAGATTGCAAACGTCGCAATCCACTGTCAATGAAGCATTAAATTTACTCCGATTTTAGATGGATAGGATAATGAGATTTTTATTCGATAATCAAGAACGGAAACATGAAATCTCTTGTTTAGTTATTACAAAACATTTGACGAGGCAACATTTAAGAGGGACAACATAATTTAAATGGAAAATGTTACGTGAAACAAGTGGTTTATGAAATAATTTGAGAAGTTGCTAAAATAAAAAAAAATCGACAAATCAAAAATTTAATTGTTTTTCATTTTTATTAACTGAACGAAAAAAATCGCTTTTTTTTACAGGACCAGAAGCCTATAGTGGCTATAGTGGCGCTGAAACAGTGTCATATTTTGAGGCAAGAAGAACAATGAATAATAAATCTTGCTCAAGAAAAAGATTCAAATTTAAAAAATAATTGAAATTTAAAAAATAAACTCCTTCCTATTCTGTAAAGGTTAATAACAGTTTTCTATTTGTATGCTATCATAAAAACTATGAATGTTATATGAATATTGTTTCTCGCTATTGAACAGCTCGCTTTAATTATCTTATCACTACTAATAAAAGCGTAATTGTTTTTATAAGAATTTTTTTGTAAAATTAACGGCGTTATTATTTGGACCGTTAATATCATACGCGTGGTTCCTAAAGTCATGACGTGAATCCAGACAATAAACATTGTCCCGAGACAATGGTGTGAATTATCATGTACATCTCGATAACACAGTTCTGCCGGTGCATTATTACGAAAGCTTATGTTAGGATTCACCGTTTCATTCTTACAAAATTCCGCGCGAATTGCCATCCTGTTGCTTTTCATTATTATGGCGTGCAAACGTTGCATAAAAATGAGAGATGGCAGATATAAACCGAGATAAATATATTCCGTATAATAATTAATTTCATAGTTAATCAAGCGATTAATTTACCGATAAATAGAAAATTTCTGCTTAAATTGACAGAGTTTTATATTCATAATTTTCATATTACTATTATATACAAACAAATTTGTCTTTGTTTTCGTTTATTATTTTGCTTTCAAATTACATTATTATTTCATTTGCCTCAAAATTTAAATATACATGTGTTTCAATTTTGCAAAAAGAAAAATTAATTAATTTTCACAGAAATATTGCGGTATATTAAATTTATAGCGACGGTATACTTATAATATATATTTGCAATATATGTATATAATTAAAAGACAAATATGTTTTAATTATTACATACATTACAAAAAAAATTAAATAAAAAATGGATTATTTCTCTCATGGATTTATTGGACAAAAATAATAATAACACAATTCAGAAAGTACTTCTAAGCAATAATTGATTAGTTTTTATGATTTATTTTATATATCTAATTTTATACTTTTTAAATGTGCAAAGAATATTTTGAATATTTTGATAGCACAAGCATATTTTGATGACCTTTCTTCTCATCATTTTTCCTACGACGTTGACCTCGAAAAACCTGGTTTCAGCAGATGCAGAAAAGTTATATCTAATAGTAATATTCTAGTAATAATATTCTAATAATAGAGCATTATTATTTTTGTTTCCTTTTTGTATCGAGATTGAGAATGTTCATATATGTTGCAACGAGGACGACAGAAATAATTATTGTGAAAACCATGGCGAAGGAACTATTGCTTGCTGATATTCCCTTGAGAAGTTAATGTAAATTAGCGTAAGATTCGTCAAGGATATAGAGATAGGCAATCTGTTGATATATTTTATGTACGTGAGAATCGCTGTAACTGAGAAGAAAATTACTTCTTCTCAATACTCAATTTTAAACATATGGAAATATCAAAGATGATTTTTTACTTCAAAATAATGAAAAATCACAGAGGTTACAAAGATTTAAATTTTGAGTTTACAACCGTTATCAGCAAAACTTTTTTCTTTTTAATATAAATAGTCACACAAAGTAAAAAATTTATTAATTTTTTTCAGATATCTATAATGAAAAGATTATTTATAATTTGATATGATTATTTGTAGTAAATCATTATCACATATTGATTTAGATTAAATCGTTGTTTTATTTGAATTTAACAATCTTTCAAAAATACTTAATGCAAGCGTATCGCGTCATCCATTAAATTCGTATATCGTATTCGCATGGTCCTTAAGATCAAATCCTATTAAATATCAAATATATCGCTAAAGAAATACAAACAACCTTTTGCGACGTTTCACTGTTTAATCTACAGCCAATCTGATGACCGATAAAGATTTAACCTTTCAAAGTGGGCATTTATCTATGATCGCGAAATTTGAGAACTAACGCATATACCCGCAATAATTATTAGCTAATGACGCTAAAGTTTGCACGCAATTGCTTTATTAAGGTGCAGGAAGGCTGTTGCACAATGCGGAATATATTGCTTAACAAGCTGAAACTAGAAATAAATTAAAGTTGTTCTTCTCGTACAGATAATACCACCTGATATTGCATCTTAAAGTACAATTTGAGCTGTTTTCTTTAATGAGTCAGTTTAGAAGATTGCGAAGAAGCTATTATGAAATTATTTATAAGAAGATAAGTAACATCATATTTTATCCATTCAAAGCACCAACAAATTAATTTGGGATTTTATTTTTGATATTATAATTAAAATATTAATCATATTAACGCGATTTCTTGTCAGTGACGATGAATCATGCGAAAGAGATGCAGTAATAATAATGCGTCACACGATGTTATCAAGATGTTTTCAAATTTATTGATTTCGAACTCGTGCATTCAAATAGCCAAACGTGTCGTGCTTTATATTTTGATTCAATAATTTTTTTTCGATACATTACAAGACTTACTTTCTTCACGTTCTATAATCGTCGCCATTTAAAGTACGACGACTATTCTTCAATTGAGAAAATAAATTTCGTCATCATTTAACTGATAGTAGTTTCTATATCTTACTCTTCCATGTATTTATAAGATCTATATTCGTAAATTCCATCGATCATTCTGGAAATAGTTTCAAATGCTTGTTTAAACAAATTATTATAATTATATTTCGATTACATTTTATAACTTATTGATATTGAATCATCGTCATATTAATATTTTTAAAGAATCTCATTTGCAATTTTGGATACAGAAAGTGTTTTTTTTACAAAACAGAAAATTTTTATTTCTATTATTTTTAAGATTTTATTATTAATATGTAGTTTTGTTGCAATGGTTAAATTTTGCGCGCAATTTTAACACATCCTTTATTCTGTCATCCTTAATTTATTTTTTACATTTAAATAAGATAATTATTTAAGATAGTTTTTAACAGCTGCTTTAATGACTGTTCAATAGCAGATGAATTTTCGTAGTATTAAAATTGTCTGTTTAAAAGGTTAATTCTTGCTACATCTAAATTGTAATTTATACACTGCAAATATTCTATAAATAGATATTTCAATATTTAAAAACTAAGAATATTGTATAGTGATTGGCTAGAACATAAGCTATTTATTGATAATTGAATTACTATAATACGCTGCATTAAAAAATGTTTGTTTTTTATTAAAAATACTCTAGCAAAGTTGTTTGGATATTCGCGAAAAAAATACAATTCCGTTCATCATCTCGATCATTGAGATATACTCGCGCGAATCTTGGGATGAGCCGATCCCAGACCTAGAAAAAATAATTGCAATGGCATTGAGCTACATACGAGAGCAATAAAAGTGATAGAACAAAACGCCTCGATAGAAAAATTCTAATTCGAGGCTGATGATATTTAGAACATTAAACAAAGCGAATAGATTAGGATTACAGTTATCTACCGTCAAGGATTTAGGATAGATTAAAAAATTTGAAGTTTATTTCTTGATGAAAACATCAAGAAGGAATAAACTTAAAGAGGGAAGAAAAAAATAATCATTAATTACAATTTTTCAATTTTTAACATCATATATATATATATATATATATATATATTTTTGGTAACTAAGTCTCAAATTAAAATTCTTAAAAAGTTCATTAATTTTTATTTGATGAGAAGTTAGATTTTATTTTCTCTGCAAGCTTTTAATCAATAATAATCAATAAATTTATATATATATATATATATATATAAAGCTATTAATCATCATACATACAGTGATTACTGATAAATGTTGATAATGAACGATTGCTAACGTTGATAAAGAAAAAAGTTAAAATTTTTTTTTTTATTGCATGACTAGATATTTTACGGCGACTCGACTATCATGATTGATAGTCACGAAGTCTTGTCTGCGGCTTGGAAACGAAACCGAGAGATCTAGAAATGTTAATGCCAAGGTTGTTCGGTCCATTGTCGATCTAAGAAATGCCATTGCCAAGGAAATCTATTCATTATTCTAATGATCTTATCAACAAAACAGTTATAAGGAAGTTACATCGATCTGTTGTCGATACTATCTGATATACGAAATGATACAAATCATAAATGGCCGATAAAAAAGTGTCATGTGCAGTAAAAATAACAATCAAAAGTGGCATATAAATAATATCAACGGTATATTAATAAAATTTCATAAATATATCATTAGTGAATAATATAAACGGATGCAATTATCTGAATACTGAGATTATTTACAAAGAAAAATCTGTATCAATTAAAAAGTGTAATGTCAAGTAAAACGTTAATTTAAAAAATTTACTTGTCAACGCAATTCATTGAAAGGATAAATAATTTATACTAGAATAATTAAACATTTACTCATGTATACTAGACGTTGTATATAAATTTTCTCACGTTTTAGAATAATTCATTAGATGTTAAATATGCGCTATTATTTGTTCACTAGGCGCGTTAAATAATGCTTGTTATTCACGCATGAATATTTGCAAAATCGCTTAAAAAATTCTTATTATATGTAATTATCAATAAATTAGTTAATAATATCTATTTATCAATTTAAATTTGTATGATATATGTATATTACAATACATATCAGAAATTTTTAATAATAACAATCGCACGTAATGCATATGCGAGCAATATAACATTAATATAATACAAAATAAAATATAAAGTAAAATAAGAATATTTGCAATTTAATTATATAACAAAATTATGTAACAAAGTACAATTTAATTTTTGTGAATCATTTATAAAGTTCATACATGAATTAAAGGGGAAAATAAAACTTACGCACGAAAATAAAACTTACGCACGAGAATAAAAATTAATTAAAATTTATGCACGCGGATACGTGCCACATGTTGCATAAGAAAATCAAACGATTAATAACGGGACTTATTTGCGGAATTTTTCAATCATTAATTCATTGTTTCATCGATCGTAAATCTTCCATTACGGAGAATTATAATATTCCCTGTATATCTACATGTATATCTTCAGGCGTCATGCCATGTGCAGCCTATTATACAATTTTAAATAATTCTTGAATATCATTAACGATTATTAAGAAAAGAATTGTTACTGTAAAATCAGAAGGTCGATATGGCAAAAGGCGCGGCGAGAAAAATTAATAAGCACCTTTTAACGTATATACAATGTACGATGGATGTACTTTAGAAATCAATATGACAATAAAAAAAAGATTCATTCTTCATTGATCATAATCTGCAATCGGCGACAACGGTATGCATTATTAAGTTGTGTAGTTAAGAATGATAGACGGCATACTGCGAAGAATCCGTGACTCATAAACGTAGCATATTACATAAATGTGCAGTATATATAGTAATTATTGCAACAATATTTTTAGTACTAGAAGATGCTCGATGCCGAAATTATGCATAAGTGATTTTCGCACTTTAAGTGATAATTGAGGTTTATCTGCTAAACCGCTACATGATAATGAACACTTTCCTATCGCACTCTTAGCATTTCGTCAAAGTTTTGTCAACACGGCTGCAATGTGGGAAAAGTATGATATTAGTGGAGTACCATGTAGGTGAACATTTCAAAAAATGTATTTTTTGCGATATTTACATAGTATACAGATGCTTTATATCGTGAGATTTTTTTTCGCCAGAATCTGTATGCATACAAGAAAAAAGAAAGCGATAATTGATTACATAAATAAAGCTACTTTAATGGTAACGTAACATACACATAAATAGCGCCTATTCTTCGTAAGATCAGTATCTCGCTTTTAATTTCTATCTCGTTTCCATCTTTATTCGCTTAAATGTATGATTAATAGAATATCACTGTCACAAAAACATTGGTACTCTCTATAAATTATGCCTTAAATTACGCTTCCACCTATAGATTTGAGGCGTAAGTTTCACCCACAGTACCATTGTGTACTTCTTATATGTACTTTTTTCTCTCTTTTATCTTTTGTCAGAAGCTGAATGATTATGCCGATATGCACTGTGTTGGAGAATGTAACACATTAACATAATGTAATTTAAATATATATATGGTAAATAGTCGAAAAGCGTTGGCCATTTCCATTGTATTGGAGACAGGACGTTTCGTCGTATATATACAAATATCACTTATTATTTAACAATCGATAAAAAATTTCTCGCAGTCTCGCTATTTTTTAAAGCGATTAATAGGAATTAGTCTTATTGTACACAATGGAGAGACTAGACCATATTGAGACATTTTCCTTGCAAAAGATGTTTCAACCATTGTTTGAAAATTAAAAAAGCCTTAACAACTTTATGATTGTAACACTCCTTTAACAATAATATCACTTCATTTCCTAATAATCACGCTGCAATCCCCGTTTTGCAATTAATTGATGGCAGAGTAGAAAACTATAAAACATTTCTTGAGCTTTTCTACACAAACTCCAAAATCTCATATTTCGTGTATTTTTGCTGAGACATATTATTAAAATAAAAAATATACAAGTTTCAAAATACGAAATTTACATGTGACATTTATATGTGATAACGCTTACAATTTAGATGTAAAACAAAGCACGAAGAATTCTTTTATATATAATAATATAAAATAATCTTTTGTATATATATTATTATTTAAAGAAGTATTGTGTATAGAATAGGATTTAACAAAATAGTCTTACGGACACATCAATATTTAATGAATATTTTTTTTTTATAACGTAAATTAAACAATCAAATAACAGAAATCGAATCGGTGAAGGAATGTATAAATTAAAACAGTCTGAATCAATAAATATCTAAGAGTTACAAAATTAATATAAACGTAATGTAGACCACATAAGTCACTTTCTGCTTTGTTTTTCTTAATCGCATGTACTTAAAATAGTAAATTCTAGATCCAAACATAAAATTTTTATTAAAAACCCATTATCTTTGGCTACTTTGGGTATGTTTATTTAAATAATTATAATATAGTAATATTGTACAACTTGAATTAGAGTACAAGATGAGTTTGTAACGCATTGCAAGCTTTGCTTTACATCATGTGTTGCCCATTCGGTGGAGCATATTGCGATTGTTGATTTACAGGTCCTGTAGGTCCAGGTGGACCATATGGCCCAGGTGCTTGACTGCTTTGAGGTGGATATCTGGTACGTAATATATTAAATTATCATTTCTCATATTAAAAAAAAGAAGAGAAAACATAAGAGTCAACGTAATCAATGAAATATGTAATTAAGAATTAATAGTTATATAATAATATATACACTCTCTCTCTCTCTCTCTCTCTCTCTCTCTCTCTCTCTCTCTCTCTCTATGCATTTATATAACAGTGTATTATAATTTATGTGTAAGAAATGTTCTAAAACTTGGAAATATTCTTAGATTTAATAATTTTTTTTTATTATAACTAGTTTTGAGATCAGCATTGTGATAAAAGAAAAATAAATCAAACATACCCCTGTGGTTGATAAGGAAGGTTATTTTGATCAGGTGGCAAAGGCAAAGATGACCCTTGTGGATGTCCAGGCGGATGTTGATGGGGTCCCGATTGAACATGAAAATGTTGGGGTAAAGTCATGTTTGGCATACTGGTAGGACCCATGTACTCGTTGCTCGGCAAATTCGCGTTATATGGCCCCACCGGACCTGAGCCGGCTCCAGTGGGGAACGGAGAAGGTGGCATACCATTAAACATCTGTAGAAGGATAGCAATGTCAGAATATCTATCCCTATTGTGAGAATCATTACTTTCATCAAGATACTTACGTGTGTTGGTGGTGGTCCCGGATTGTGGAATGGATAAGGGCTTATATGTGGCTGCATTTTAGGCAAAGTGTAACCAGACGTTGGAGGTTCTCTCATCAAGGTATGATACAAATTAAGAGCGTCGACCAAATCGGAACTTAATTGAGTAAGCTGCGCATGCCGCCTGTCTACTTTCTCCAAAGCTGCATCAATCAAAGGCCCCATTGCTGTGACTTGTTCTGCAAAATAAATGGAAATAATGGATATATTTGTAACAATTTTTTTAACTTAATGTTTTTATCAAGATTCGTAGATACCTTCTAAATCAAGCATTTCCTGAGGATCGGAGGTATCACATTGTGGATCAGCTTCGTGAAGTAGATGTAATAATCTATCCATTTTCTTTTCATCTATTTCAACTTCCACTACTTCGGGTTCACGTTTCACCGTTTTTACTTCTACTTCTTCTGCGAATTGCACTAATTTCTTGTTACTATGTTCCAATTCTGCACATAAATGCATCATACATTAATTCAATCGTGAACACACATAATAAATAAGTTGAGGATGATTTAAATATTAAAGTATGTCTGAAGAAAATTAGTTAAGTATATCGTACTTGTAAACTCTTCTGGTTCAACAGACAAATCAGCAGTAACAAAATTGGAGGGAAAGAGCCCTTCGCCTCTTTGATTGCTACCTTTCCACCAATTTGGATGAGAATCATCCAAAATATTAACTAAAAAATCAAATTCAAAATTAGAAATTAATTTAATATTTTTAAGATTCACCACTATGTGTGTTTTATTTGTGTTTTTGTATTAAAATCTTCATGTACGTACTTATTTCTCCTGCTAAAAATGTCAATTCATTATCTTCTGCAGCTTCAAAATCATATAGAGCACGTACTTTCCTGCCTTCTTGGGAAGTGCTTGAAGCTCCTCCAAGCACAGAATTCACACTAGGATATAAACTAGTACTTTTTTTAGAGGCTGGCGAGCTATGCGACGAAGTGCTTTGAGTATGAACTTTATTTTCTTGCAACGAAAGTTGTATGGCTGTAAATATTATCATATTTATATAATAAATATAATAATATAATAGAAATAAGTTTAAAACATTATTAAATATATAATGAAAATAAGTTTACCTTTTGCAATATCTGATTCTTCTTGAGAATTTGTTACTACATTAGGATCTCTGCTCAGAGTGCTTGAACGTTTTGGCTAAAAGATATTTTATATATATAAAAAAAGATTTAAGAACATTGAATTAATAATATCACATGCTCAACTTAATAAGTTGATTTATTCAAAGTATGTGCAATGACTTATAAATTACATGCAGTAAAAGAAACATACAATATCAATAAGTCAGATAATAGTCTTATCTGACTGATTTAAATAATGCAGCTCACTCTGGACTTGTAATTCAATACTTGACTTTGCAATAAATACAAACGATTTATATTTCTATAGGCAATAGAATAAGTGCAATAATAGCTCAGCAGAGTAAAAACTCACCGTATCCGAGACAGAAGAAAAGTCATGGCCTTCACTTCTGAGTTTATTATACAAACTTGGAATCAGATTCAATTGCGGATCTGTTTTAAAATCACCTTCTACCCACTTTTTCAAAAGCGCTTTGATTTTATCCACTATTTTCGGTTGCGGATGATTAATAAGCTTTCTCAAATCATTTTCAAAATCTCTGGACGCAATTTCCAAGTGGAAGATTTTTCCGCAATTACTGGCGCAAGCGTCCAACAACTAAATCAAAGGCGAATAATCAAAGATTGATGGAACATATTAAGAAACATTAAGAAATTTACTGTTAAGGGACAATGTACTAACTGTTATAGCCTGCATGACTACATGAGGGTCCTGACAGTACAATCTCTTAACAATAGAACGTAAACAGTCCTTGGCATTTTGACTGGAGGTGCCTACTTTGTCGCAGATGTCCATTATCTTTCCCCATTCTTCCGTTACATTGTTCTCGTTAGTTGCCTTTTCTGATGCAATACAATCAAATAATGATTTAAAGAGTGATACAGCGAGACATCACAGAGTTTTCGTTGGCATGCATAATAAAAAAGAGATAGTACAAAGCTTTTTTAATAAAAATACAAAGATTAAGACAACTAAAATAGATAACAGTAGGATAATTCGTATCATAGATAAGAGTGCAACAAAGGAACGTTGCGACATCCAGGAGAGATATCAAGCGGCGAAACTGTCATCAGGCGTGGAATCGCCTGCTGCCTCGCTCCGCGTGTAAAAATCGGTCGCGCGTGAAGCGCGAGATTTGGGGGGCGGAGGTACAGCACGAGAGAAAGATCCGACGATGCGGCCGGAGGTCAAGTGTCAACAACCGCTTAATGCGTTCGACCGCAGGAAAGCGGCCGTTCCTCGCGCGAACCCGGAGGAACAGCTGCGCGGGTCCCCCTCGCGATAACGCGCGCGACGAGAGGCGCCGCGCACTCGCGATATTCGGCGATATCGGGCGACCACCCGAGGAAACGGGAGCATTACTCACCGACGTCAGCGTCGAAGGGCGAGGAGGTCGGGAAGAGACCCATCGTCGCGGCTCTCTCTGCGCACCGGCCGTGAAGATCGTCCCTACTGTCGTCGCGCTCGCACGTCGGCACGCCGTCGCGAAGTCGCGCTGCGCATCCAGCTGATATTTACTCACAAACACGTCCAGCCAAGCAACCGACGATACTTCGCTCCGCCGCACCAACGGACATCTTTGCTCCCGGATCTGACCAGTGACCTATCGATACCTATCGATATCTATCGATATTCTCGAAAGGTGCTCGCATCGAAAATGCCAACATCCTTTCTTCGCATGTAAACGTCCAACTGTTTAGCTCGTAGTTATTCTCGGTAATCGGTTTTGCTTACTCGATATTTTTTATAAAAACTTATAAATAGAGTTGTTCTGAAATTGCATTTTTGTGATTATCATCTGGTATCAGTCTAGTTTGCCGTTGCGCTAACCGCAGTTTACTCAAGAGGGCGCACGACACGAGGTCTTCTCTCAGCTGATCAGATATATCTAGTTTACTGAAAGTATCTCCACGTGATATATTATTTTATCAAATCGGCGAACCAAGAAAGTTGAATGAGCTGAAGCTCTTCTTTCTCGAAATGCAAATGCACACTGTGTAACTGTCCCATTGTATTAAGGCAAGGGATCCCGAACCTCTAAATTGTTATTTTCTCATGTTGGTTTTTTTTTCAGAGATCAGAGATTTCCAAGTTGTTTAGCTCAGATCCTAAGATGCTGAAGAGAATTGTCGTTGTAATATCCTCTGGTGTCCTCGCGACAGAAATAATGTGGCAGTTGTACAAGGTATATAAACAGTCTCGAAGGAAAGTGATTGCCAATGGCTGCGCAAAGCAGCTTCGTAAAGACACAGAAGCAAAAATCTTCGAAGTCATGTTCTTTTCGAAAGACTCTACTTTATGTCGATCACATCTGAGATGTATGAAACCGTGTATAATGCTGAATTGTCCAGTAAGACACTTAAGGTAACTTTTTCAACATGGCATAAAGTCAGGCAAGATAAAATGATTTATTTACATCTTTCTCACAGCTTAATGCAACTCTATAGAAGGTGCATTTAATGACAGAAGTCGACACAAATATTGTTCTATCTTTCCATCATTCAACAAGCAACAAAGATAAAACGATACTTGTACTCGACTTGTCACCAAATGGAAAACACCTGATGAATATATCTGATATATTTGCAGGAGGATTGTAAATTATTTGGATTCTGCAACTGATACTTTGGACGTATGTATATATTTCTTTACATTCCCAGACTTAGCAGAGGCGATTATAAAGGCCAAAAAGAGAAATGTCGTTGTAAGAATGATAGTGGATGAATCCATGGCACAAAATGATACAAGCCAAATAATGAACTTTTATAAAGAAGGTTTGTGAGAAATGTTTTAAAACATAAATATGAAGATAGTTTAGAAAACATAATCCGATATTAAATATAGAACGTAACAACTTTGTGAATTGACACCATTGCTTTATTTGCAGGCATTAAACCAAAATCGAAACAATTAGACGTCTTGATGCATCATAAATTTGTTATTATCGATAATAACATTTTGATATCAGGCAGTATAAATTGGACTAAATCAGCATTTTTTGGAAATTTTGAGAATGTGCTAGTAACTAACGAGTCAGCAATAGTTCAGCCATTTATAAACGAGTTTGAAAGGATATGGAGGATGCTTAATGCCATAACTACAGAAACTAATTCTAGAAATTTAAAGATATGTCAATAGTTTGTTTCAAGCATATTTATTTAAATATGCAAAGAGCACATTTTTTTATTTCGTACTTTTATTTTTTGATATGTCGGAGCAAGACTTGATTCGTAATATTGATTTGTTTATAGAACAAACTATTTACAAGAAAAATTTTATACATTTGATTCTTATTAAGATTAATTTTGAACTTAAAAGGTTATATAATTTAAGTTTTAATTTTGCATATATAAACTCTTTATAAGTATATAAAGAGACAAACAAAGTGCAATTTCTGCAAGTGTCAGTTTTTAATCTAGTGAAGTCCTATGTTCTAATGTAGGAAGACGATATTTTATCTGGCTATATGTAAACATAATATTGAATTTGTGCGTTATTTATAATATTTTTATTCTCTTTAATATTGTCTAGTCCTGTATGTACATGTATTTCTTTCTCCAAATAATTGATGCAAATATGAGACTGATAGGAACTAATTCTCTAATCGGATGAATCTTTGTGCTTTGACGGATTAAATTTGATGCGATAACATGTACAAGCGTGGGTGCATCAAAGGGAGTTGCCATGACGATTCTGACGTCATCGTGATACTGCGTCTTGGTTATTAAGGATGGCCTTTGTTTTTTTTTACACAAATAAAGCTGCGCTCATGATGTATATTGATTTTCTTTAACCGGGAACAGTCACGGTCTTCAGAGTTCATGGTCGTGCATAAAGAGCCTTGAAGGAGAAATTCGAATATAGAATGATGATTAAATCCATGAAACATTATTGTTTTATTTTAATTAATCTGATATCTAAAAGCAGGATTATAACATTTGTGATAATTATCTTAAGTAGAATTTTTGTACCTCTGATTATTATTAAATAGATGGAAAATGGATTGTGTATGTAATTGATTATATTTGTAATACTTCTACAAATACAACAATTTTTTAAAAATTATTTTTCCCCCAATATTTTTTTCTCGATTAAATAGAGATATAAATTTATATGAATTTTGGAACTTTATCAAATAAATATTTTTAAAGAAAAATGTTTATTTCTTATGATGATAACAGAAAGGAAGGATTATAAAAATATGATAACATGTTATTTTTAAATTCATAAATTAAATGTAGATGATTTCTTATAAAACATTAGACGAAAATGAATTTTATGCTTGAGAAGAAAGAAACGAAACGGTAATATTGACTGCAAATTCATAAGACAATATAAATTAAAAAAACAGAAAATACAGTTTTGTCTTGCAGAGAAAGATTTGGAACGTTACAATGATTTCATGTACGCGTCTTATATATGATCATGCTATTCCATAAATTCTCATATGTATTTATAATTTTCAAAACATATATATAATATAATAATGTGCATTTAGTCTTCTTTATATTTTATTTATAAATTCTTATATTCAAATCTTTATAGAAAACATCGACGTTAAAACGTTATTAATTATCGTGGTTTGCTAAAGAGTCTGTAGAAAACGTCTGCTAAAAGTTAATTTTCCGCAGCAAATTTCAAGTTGCCCCGACGTTCGAAATTTGCGACGTCGCGCGCGCCCTCTCGGCCGCCATGACACTTCGACGCGTCGGTCCGGCAAGCGGAGCGCGAATAGTTCCGCGATTTTCGCGGATTTTATTCGTTGATAGTGCGTAACGGGAGTGAGTTTTTGTCGGGACTGCCGATTAAGATCACGGACAATATCTAGACCGTGTCAGTTGCCGCGGATCTTCGCCGTTTCGTCGATCGCAATCGCGTTCGACGCCGTATCGTGAAATCATTGACGCCGTTCAAATTCCAGTAAGTACAGATTCCGGTGACGTAGGTACGCGAAAGTAATCCTTACGTTCATGCGAGAGACTCGAAGCGCGACTGGCATACTTCTTATCGGACGTAGAGTACGTCCAAAACTTAGATCATTAATGAAACATTCTCTACAGAACGTGAACAATAAGACATATACAAAAAATAGTATGCTGTAGGTATCGGTGGAGAGAGAATTTGAGAGAATTTTGTTAGCTCCGCGAATCTAATATCCATGACCTCGATATGTCGCGTCGATAATAAAAAAACACTGTCGTACCTTGTGTCGAGATTTACATTTTCTGCATCGATGCACATGCGACAGTTTCGTCAAATGAACTGTATGCGATCGTAGCAATTCGGGCAATAGATCTTTCCATAAATTCGTGCGCATAAATAAATTATTTCTGGTAAAATATTTTTTATATAAGAATATATATAAATATATATAATTATATACGAAATCCATATATATTTATATATATCTTTTTGTTTTGCAAAATTACTGTTGGGCGTAAGAAAAATAATGGTATAATAATAAGAACACAAAAAATAATTAAATGAATAATTCTTGCATTGTTTCTTTTACAAAAGGTAAATTTAAAACATAAGAAAAAATTACTCATATATAATTATATATAATTATACAAGAACAATGTTTTTTTATTTCTTCAAACTTGTTGTAAAAGAAACAATATAAAAATTATTCTTTTAATTATTTTTTAAATTTTCTAATTATTATTTTTATTTTTCTTGTATCAAGCAGTAATTTTACAAAAAAGGAAGATATATGAACATATGGATATATTTTATATACATATGTTTATATATGTTTATATATTTATATATATTCTTATATGAAAAATTTTTTTACCTGGTTGTTATATCTTATAGTTATATCTGAAAATTATAAATGAAATAGATGCAATTAATATAATTGTTTGTATATATCATTGTTTGCATATTATAATTGTTTGTAGAGTTATATGAATTAATTGAATTAATCAAAATAGTGATGGAGAATGATAATTTTTTCATTAGCCATGATTACTACTGTAGTTATTTTTAGATTAAAACTGTGTAGATCAAAACCATGAAATCTTTGTAGTTATTTTTGTAACCGTTGCGTGAGTAGAAACCGTATATATGAATTAATCGGAATATGGGATAGTAATTGCGATAATTTCTTTCGTTGCGATTATTATGTAATTACTCTATAATATACAATATCGTGAAATCAACGTAATCATTTTAATTCGTGATCGTTGCATTTGTAGATATGCATAATTAATCGGAATATGAGATAGTAATTGGCAGTGATTGCGATAATTTTTTTATTAGTCGCGATTATTGTTTATAATCTTTACAGATTAAGACATGAAATTGACATAGTTATTTTGATGATCGTTATATTTGTAGAATGTAACGATCATAAATGTTATGTGATAAGTTAATCGAAATATATATGGATATAGTAATAGTGGCTTTAATAGTTTACGTAGTAATTAGCAGTGATCATTTTCCGATTAGCCGTTATTGCTGCTTGTAGATTAGAAGCGGGAAATCAATGTAGTTAATGCGATTATTTTGATCGTAGAATTATAGACTTCAGCTAATTTGAATATGGAATAATAATTGGCAGTGGTCGCGATAACTCTTTTATTAGCTGCTACCACTGCTTGTTTTGTAGATTGTTCTGTAGATGAAAACGATAGGGATAACAATGGAAATAACTCTCTTAGTCGCTCAAGCACTTGTTTGTTACGGAACTTGTATCAAGTCTGGGACTATCCCGGATTGTGTACCATAGACTGACGACCCAGCTGTAGCAGGGATGGACTTGAGATTATTCCTCGGACTTATGACTCCTGAGTCAGTATTTTAGTTCTTCGTGATTATACTGCAAGCAGATCTAAATGGACTTTGTTAGACTGAGAGTAGGCATGTACTCTTGCCCTTAGAGGTGACATTCCTTGCAGCAAAGATTTGTCAGGTATCCTAGCTTTATGAAGTTTGGTGCAAGGGGTATCATTTGTTTGGATCCTTAAATCCTAGCGGCTTGAAAACCGCGTCGTACATGCACTGTGAAGTTCAGACTTGTGTTGTAGTTATGTGTTGTCCCTGAGAGATTCGTAGTTGGAATGCATGATGCACAATACAGATCTCTTGCTAGATTCTTGAGCCTCTCTCATATCCACACATCTGTTACATTTATAACAGTATTACATTTACAAAATTAATATATGTGCATTAATTGAAAGTCTTTTTAATATTACTTTTTTTTGTAATAGAAGACGTAGCGCAGAAGATTATACATAGTAAACATAATAGATATGATAATAGATTACAATTGAAATTGTTGTGGTTAATGCTACGATCGCTACGTCTAGATCTATTATTAAAATCATTTGTCTTACCGTGTTTTATTATTACGAATTTTTATGTTGCTGGGAATTGCTTCTTATCGAAAATAAATATGATATAAAAATAAGAGCACGTACCCATAATAGCAATGGTGTTAAAAAAATATTAGATGCTCATTATGTTATGCTAGTCTGTGATAAATTAATTTAATTCTCTGAAATCCTTAAAATTAACTTAAAATTCGAAACTTTTATTGAAATTTTAATTCTGATAATTAAATTTAATTTTCCGCGCGCTTATTACGTCTAATGGGAAATATCGCGATGTCTCTCTCGAACCGATATAGATGTGTACAGAAATAGTGTATGGATGTAATGTAGTGAGCAGTAAAAAGCTAAAAATTAAGAAGTTAAACAAAAAGTTAAACGGACAAAAATATGAGTATGTAAATTGTGTGTGGTGTAATCGTGAAAATATGTTTCGTCCAATCCACCAACAATTCCATCTTAATCGTGCGCGAGATGAAGTGCGGAAAATTGCATGGAAACGTTCCAGTCCCAGTCAATTGTATGGAAAGGTCCAATCACGTGCTGTACGTATTGCATTTACGACGCCTAAAGGTCTTCAGGAATGACGGCAGGCATTAGTGGAATCAACCTTCAAAGTAGATCCAAGGCGACGTCAAGGTAGGAAATTTTTCTTCTTTTTCCAAGCTGCCGATATTTTTGTGCATCGAGGTCATTAATGCGAAATATTTGAAAACTACAGATGGCTATTATTTCAAACGTTTATTTCATGAGAATATATTATTAAAAAATTTAATTTTCTTTTAACACACAACTTTGATTTGCTTTGCATATTAATATATAAATATAACATTTTGAAAAAATATCTATTGAAATATTTGTAAAGTTAATACCTTATTTTCAATATTTTGTTATAATTGAATTCCTCAGTAAAAAATTGTTTATGTAAGAATATATATAAATATATATAAACATATATAATTATATACAAAATATGTCAATATTTGTTTACATCCTTCTTTCCTTTGTAAAATTACTGTTTTATATAAAAAAAATAATAATAATGAAAAATAATTATAGTAATAAGAAAACATAAAAAATAATTAAAAGGATAATTTTTGCATTCTTCTTTTCAAAAAGTCAAGTTTGACTCTTATATAATAATATATAGATCATTGTATATTATGTATATATCATTGTAATTATATGTATGTAAGAAATTTTTTCTTATTTTTTTTTTAATTTGACTTTTTTTAAAAGAAGCAATGAAAAAATTATCTTTTTAATTATTTTTTGTGTTCTTATTATTATATTATTATTTTTCTTGTACCAAATAGTAATTTTACAAAACAAAAAGTATATGGACATATTTTGTATATAATTATATATGTTTATATATATATTTATATGTATTCTTATATGAAAATTTTTTTACTAGGTCTAATTCTTTTCTAAAGAAAGGAATTCTAGAGTTTTTGAATTATGTTTCAAAATAATTTTGATAAGTATAAAAAAATAATATTTGAAGTTATGATGTATTTACTTCATGTTTTATTGTTAGTTCTATAAAAATTGATTATATTTTTTTATTTCATCAATCAATTTAATTGATTTAAATTTTAATATTTTCGATATTAAAATTTTGTGATACTTTGTTTAGAATTTCTAAGTAAGGATTCCTAAAAAAAAATTTATTTGCGAAAACTTTGAAAATTTTTTTGCTAGAACTGAAAAATTATTGGAATTTCGCTTCTAGTTTGTCTGCACGCGCGCGTTTAGAGTGATAAGAATAGTTGTTAAAACTCTTAACGAGCTATCCGGAACTTCGAAGTTTCTTAAGTATTCTGACTTTATTATTTTTAATATTATAAGCGATGAAAAGGAAAAAACAAAACAGTTTTTATGACTTTTCGCTTCTTAAACGGAAATCTTTTAAGTTTACATAATTGGACAAATTTTCATGGAATTCTGATGTTTTTCTCCTGAATTCTGAATAATATATTGAAATTTTTATCAATAAGTATTAAAATTTTTATTTTATTTAAAATAAAAAATGATTATAATTAAAAATTATTATAATTTTCAACAAAATGATATGAAATTGGCATTTTGTGTCTCTTATTTTCTAGACATATTCGTTAAGAAATCTTTTAAAACGTCAAGTACTCCAAAATTTTTTTAGAAAGAGCGAAATCTCTATTAATTGCATTAAAATTGATTGTATTAAAATTATATGAAAACGAGTACCTAACATTATAATTAATAATAATTTAGTAGACATGATGTTTAGTGAGCTTCAAAATATTTATGGTGTCTTGCATATGTTACGCGATACGAATGAAGAACGGTTTCAGACTGATTTCGTAACTGTATCACAAATAAAATCGTACAAATCGTGGAAACTGGTCGTTACGCGTCGAAATATACTTGCGGAATTTCCTCAGATTGGAAAATCAAACTGGCATAATCGTGAGGACCATTATGCTCACTTGTTTGACGCCTCGTTTCACAAACCTTAAAGTTTCATTAATCTAATATTAGTTTCTACGCTTTGAGAGCGTGGAATTGTTTTCGCGAATAAAGCCTCGAAAGTACCCTCGCAACTACGATTTATTCGATTGTTTATCGGAATCTCGTTTTTATTCGCCTCCTTTTCTGCAACCGGACGATTTTAGAAGTCAAGTCGAGCCGGACTGTCGCCAGAAAGCGTTCGACGAAGGTGATAAACGCAAGTGTATCGAAGTGCTCTGAACACCTGCCAAATATCATAAAAATTGCGACTCGGTGCTCGCGAAAAGTTATAATTTTCGCACAAGAAGTTTACAATTCCTTGCTGCTTACATAGTGTATACACAATGATATTATGTAATGATATATATATATATATATATATATATATATATATATATATATATATATATATATATATAATATACATATTTAATTCTTGTGATTTATATTAAATATATCTATAAATGGACAATTTGAGAAGAAAATTTTCGCTACTCTTTCTCTCTCTCTCTCTTTCTCTCTCTCTCATTAAAAGGATATAATTAATTTATAGCTTATTTAAGCAAATTTGACTTATTGTATCAAATTGCTTATTGCATCTATCACCCGTTATATAGTATTGTAAAATCAAATGAAAATTTAATTTTTAGTTATCAAACTTAATTAGATACAAAAAATTAGAATTTTTTCTTCAATTAGCGTTTTATTACACGCATTCTTCTGCCGTTAGATAATATGATTATCATGTTCCATGACACGCAAATGTTTAATATTACGTGTAATTCTTAGTGACGTTGAAACTTTACGTGTTCATGCAAAATTAATCCTTTGACAAGGGTTGATAATCCTGAAGTACCGCACGCATACATGCGCTTAATTCCGCAACGTGTAGTTAGCCGTATTGATTGCCTATTTTTAGACACACTGACGGCAACCCTGCCGACATCAAATATTAACCCCTGGCCCGAAATAGATCCGCGCCCCGTCGGCTATACTTTATTCTGGAAAGAACAGCTGCTTCTTATTATTTGGGGAAAGACAAAAAGAAGAAGGAAAAATTGCAAGCAATCGCGATGAGATATGATTTTTTTGTTTCATCGTACGTTATTGTGTATATCAAGATTGAATTTATGATAGTTCTTTTGATCTGTAATTTATATCTCGCAAAAAGCTAATATTTTGAAAACATGACATATGTTATTAATTATTAACTTCTTTATAATTGGTGGTATAATATAATATATATATATATATATATGAAATTTTTTTTATTACAGGAGAATGAAACTTTATTAATTATGAGCAATTAGTATACAAATATATTTTTTAAAATTACTCAGCAAAAGATATCATTAAGACATCTTTTAAATATGGTATTTAAAAGATGTCTCAATGATATTTTTAAGATGTCTTATATCTCGATTTTGAACATGCATACTGTCTAAATATATATAGAATATCATCTAATATTATCAAATAATTTTAACGCTCTTTGGCCAATCTGGGATTTTTCTTTAATATAACGTTGAAAGAAACGATCATTTATCTTTTCTCTTAATTTTTAAAATTGTGCATATATTCTCATAACTCTAACTTTTTAATGAAAATTCTATTAGTGTCTTTGAAAATAATTAAAAACTATTGTTTTATCATATATTTTAGCTTTAAAAGCTAATTTTACATTCCTTATTTTATAAATCAATTAATTATTAATTATTTGAAAACGATAATTAATATTTCCGTTAAGAATCAATTAATTTCAAATCGATCAAGAAAACTGTGACAAGAAATTGGAAATTTTTCTTAATATTTATCTCTGAAATAATCTAATTTATGAAACAAAACGCATGTATCAGTTTTTAAATGCTTTCATTAACGTTGTATTTTATGATATAATAGTATTCGCAGAATAGAACAGTTTAAAGAATATAATATAAATGAAAATACCACAAATGAAGAGCAGGAATTCTAACTCGAAATATTATCGATTTATATCTTTCAAATGCAACTTTTACGCTAAAGTTCGACTAGCGGAAATAGCGCTGATATTCTTAACTATCGGAAATCATGAATGTATGCGTCTGTGTCGCCGATACTCCGAAAATATCCCGAGAATATGTACTTGTTCGGATTATCCTGGCGCTTTCGGATTTAAGATTCGATTCGAGATTAAGGGACCGATTCTATAACTCTTAACGACAGTCGTTCATGTCATTACGCAGTTTTTTTACCCTACATATTTGCGCAACGACATCAATGACTGTCGTCAAGAGTTACAGAATCGGTCCCTAAGGATCGCAATAAAAGTCGCGTGTTTTTATCAAGGGTCGGTTAACGGCACAAATTAAGAAAACCAGTTTCTTCTTGCATCTGAGACAGGAACTTTATTTGCGCCGTATGTATGTGTCTGTCTAATAGCGAGAGATGTCCCGCATGTCCCAACGCGCAATCGCGCGCGTCTTCGTCCTCGTCCTTATCATCGCCACATTTTTATAGGTTGCATCCGCCCCGCGAAAGGCGTTTGAACCCGCCTGACGGGGCGAACGACCTTTAATCCTGTCTCTCTCTCCCGCGAGGCTCCCCTCGCGTACGTGAATGCGCCGGGGAGCATTTTCTTTGACGTCAGAGGGCAATCATGCAACGTCGTAAAGCGAACATAGAACCCTACCGTCGAAATGCTCAATGGTTCCGTCGTAAATTTGCACGCCCACAATCGGTTAGCTGTCTCGATCCTGTGAGAGATAAGTGCGTCGAAGGGGACTAATGGAAACCTTGTGAAAATAGGTGGATTAAAGGGAATTAAAGAAAATTCTGTGAGCTCAGAGAGGTTGAACGTGCGAAATCAGATATTACTTGCGAAATTCTTTGATTTATAACTCTCGACACATTATTATTATTATTAAGCTCAATATAGCTAAAAAATAATTAAGAGTATACTCCTACCTGTAGAAATAAAAAATAAATAGATAGAAAAAGGGTGAAGAAATGAATTTAATGAGTAGAAAGAAGTCTCCAATTTCAAAGTCTAGAATTCGTAATTCTATCTTTCCATAGAATAAATTTTTATTAACTTTTCATTCAACTATTTTTGGAGAAACATCAAAACTTTTTTTGTGCGTATTTCAAAATGGATTTATATTAAAAATTCCATACTTTTTCTAAAAATCTATCTCTATGATTATACTCTATCTCTATAAACAAAAATTCTCTCGAAAATTTAGATTTCTCTCGTTTAATAAATTTGTTAGATCAAAAATAATTAAGATGTCAGAGTGTCGCTGCACCGATCACGATGTGCACCGATACAAGTGGAACGTCGTTCATGCGATGATATATAAATAGGTGGGACGGTATGAAAATAGACATAGGGGCGTTGGACCGGAGGATCGATGACGACTCGTCCCCGGTGGCGGCTTGCCCGGCTTTATTTTTCGTCAAGTAACCGCATTACGCGACTTGGTCGAGACAGCACGTCTGCGTGAGAAGACGCTCAACATCAACGTGCATTATCTCTCAATGTACATGTTTATATCTCAACTTCTACGAGATCATAAATTTAACTTTTTCGATTATCCTGGCGTTTAAAACAATGAACATATATAACTTTTTTTATGTTCTTGTAGCGCGTAAACGTGTAACTTTACTGCTGCTTGGTGCCATTTCTTCTACAGACGTATCGTGACATCATTTAATTTATTTCCTTCCCGAAATTCTTCTGTGATTTATTTACAAATAAGAAAGAGAAGGTAACATTTTGATAATTGCTTCTCTCTTTGATTATTACACAACATTTTTGGTTATGATATAATGCTTATGATATAATACAGGAAAGGATGGAATTATTTTGAATAGTTATAAATATTTTATTTTTTTATTTTTTGTAGCAAATGTAAATCTGCTTATTATTGAATATTTTTTAAAAATCTTTTTCTCAAAATTTTTTATAATATTTAAAATTATTTTTTTTTATGATCGAAGATAATTATTTATTAATTAATTATTTTATAGTTAATATTAGTAAAATTTTTTTAAACTGTCATCTGGCTTTTTTGAGTGTAATTGAGTTTCTATAATAAGAATAAACAGGATTCTCTTTTTTTATCTATACATATATCTCTAAGGAATGTCCTAAAAAACATTTTTACGTTCTAAGGACATCTCTCAGATAAAATGTGCCGTGGATAAATTCCAATCACGCATGACTTTTTATTGAAATAAGGATGAATGTTAAATGAGAGTATTAGTATGAGAATTCGTTTTAGTCCTAGTTTTAATACAGATTTTTTAGATTATGATTTCATTAATTTTACTAATCTATTAATCTAACCTTCGTTAGATATTAATAAAAGTGACAATTATCGTTGAAATGTTGTTTTTCCAATGTTCGCAAATGTGTTACATGTGCATTTGCTGCTGATTTTTGCGTTGGATCAACCGATTGAATCTCTCATTGTGTGTTGTTATGTTACGATGCGTTTAAACATACCTCCGCATTGTATATGTACTTGATGTCCGCTTTGTGGAGATAACGTTCTGTCAAGTATCCAGTCAGTTCGGCGCTTGTCAAAACAAGCCGCCGAGAATACTTGCCACATGGATGGAAATAGCGGCACGCCGGTCCAAAATACGCGCGCATCGGAAGAAAGATGATGGAACGCGGGTGCATGTCGAGACATTCGTTTGATGCACACACGCCAGTGGCGTAATTAATGGCTTCGAACACCTGGCGTTACTAGCGAAAAACTGTTGAAGAGAGAAAAAAAGAGAGAGGAAAAGAGAAGAGGCAAAAAAGAAGAAAGAAATAGAAAACGGAAATAAGAAAAGAGAAGAAAAACGAAGAAAGGAAAAAGAGAAAAATAGAGAGAGGAAGAAGAAACAAAGAAGGATGTAAGTTTCACATATTAAGCTTCAACAAGATGGTTTAAGAGCAAATTATTACATGAAAAAGATTTGTTCTACATTTTTTCTCTTTCTTTCATATCAAATTATCATAACTCTCTCGATTAACATCGGACTATATGTTCAAAATATTAAATCTTACATATGTTTATTTGGATTGGAATATGCATTGGAATATGTACATAATACGTATAATGAAAAAATGGGAAAGTGGGTCGAGGATGTCACAATTTATGGGTCGCCTAGTTAAAGATTAAATAAGTAAAGGTCTTAAAATATTCTTTGGAGTATTACGTACTCGTGTGTCAACGAATATCTGGACGCTTCGCATTGCGGACGATGAATTTATCTTGGCACTCTTGGGATCGAGTAAATGACGTCTAAGCGTTTTCATAAGAACGACAAACTTGCAGATGTATTTGGATGTAACATCAATTAAAGATAATATAACGTTCTTACTTCTAATTCTTATCATATCGAGATAGTATCGCGATTAAATCAGTGTCATGTGTGAAAAAGAGGAGAACTTAAAAATTTAAGAATATAATAAATTTAGGAATTTAAATATATTAAACAAGTGAGGAGAATATTAGGAAGAAAATATAATATCCCAAAAATATTTTATACAGGTTTTAATTAACACGGAATTCTTTTAAAAGAGTTAAAGAGTCAAATTCAATTTTTAATGGTTTAATGTTTTCACTTTCTTATATTCTGAGAGAATCAGATTTATTATTTATTTTAAATATATTATTTATATACATATATAATTTGTTTTTACGTATTTCAATCCGTTTTAAAAAATTTCTTCTATAAAAAGAAACATAAATAATTTAAGGAGTAGAAAGAGAATTAATAGTTTTACAAATTAAATATTAATTTGAGAAAATTATGAAATATACATGTATATGAAGATCTCATTAAATATTATGAGAATTGTGTTGAATTATGTTCAAAGAACAAAGGCTTAAAGGTACGTGCTTCTCTTCTTTACATTGGAGAAAGTTTCAAGTGTTCTCGAGACTCGCGAAATAATTAGACTGCCTCTTGCGAAGTTCACCTTTGTCTCGGCTATTCGCGTGCGCTTCCAAAGAAAAAAGTCGAAATTCATCAAGGTCGAGCTGGTTAGGACTTCTACATAATTAATGTTGACTAATGACCTTGTTAATGGCGCGCATGCTTATGTTTCTCGACATGGATGCAAATATCGAATGACGCGATATTCTGCTCGACGTTGCGTAACATTATTTGGTAATTTTCATGATCTAGAAATACATCTGTCGCTCTTTCTGTTAATTATTATGACGAGAAACAAAATCCGTGGCACAAAAAAAAAAATACGATGTGTGTAACAATCGCGTCTGTTACGTTACATCGCGCATCTATTTGTTTCGATAGGGTGATTCCGGGAAAAGAGAGGGTGGGAAGCAGGGTGATTCGTCGCTTTCAGTCGGCCCGGGTATCCAGGGTTCGTCGTCATAGCGACACCCGAGCCATAGCTAACCACCCCATTTTACACTATAGCTGGATGTAGACCGCGTAGGATGAAAAATCCGAACGACGCGCCCTAATTAATCCGCTGATGCACAATTCAATTTGCATTCTCGCTTAAAGTTACACAAGAGGTAATCTAGATAATGAATTTACGGATAGGCAAGGTAGGTAGTTACTTTTAGAATCAAGTTTCACTAATATCACGATTTCAACAAAAAAAAAATTCTTAATTTGATAGACAAATTTATACAGGATTAATATAAATAATAAATGCTATAATAAATCAATAATAAATAACAGTAATATTGATAGGAAATGATATATAACATAAATTAATTACCTTAAAATGCTATTAATTAATATAAAATGCTAATAATTAATATAAATTAATTATTTTAATTTAAGAATAAATAAAATATATATGATTGTATAATATTATATATTAAAATGAGAGTCGTGGAAAATTTATAAGACCCTTTTTATCAATTTTATGCAATTTCAAGATTTATTTCAATATATACAAAACATTGCTTCGTATTAATGGAGGCTATGGGCGCCAGTTTCCTTGCAAAAGTTTCTCCACTCATTTATCTTATCACTCAGTCAATTCGGACAATACAGAGGAATAGCAGTGAGATAATAATTGTCCGAATATCGTAGAGTAGCGACGTCACAATGCTCGCGCGTATATACTCCCACGTTCAACGTACAAATATATAGAAACACGCATGGATTCCGATCGTTAACGTTCTTTATGCCGATCCTTTTGAATATTCGAATAACGATCCACTGGAATTCTAGGAAGGGATCGTACACAAGCCCCACACGTTGCGATTTATTCACTGGTAATTTTATATCTGGAAAATTACGTTCGTCAGAAGCAGGAAAAAATAAATCTTTGTCTCTTCTTCTCCAATGCATTAGGAGCTTTTCTAGTTCAGTCTTATTTGCGTTCACGCAATTCGGATATTCGTAATAAAATGCAAATCAGCATATCAATTCGATCGATTTACCGTGGAATTATTATGTAAATCTCTGATTATAACACCAATTAAATCGAGGAATAAGATATTCAATCTTAAGAAGCAAGCATTAATCTGGCAACCGAGTTGTCGCGAAACGCTCGTTTCACATGTTGTTATCCGTGAGCGTTTTAATGCAAGATCGTTAGCAAAAGACTATTACCGTTGGAATCGCAACGTGCATGCAGTACTACGTTATACTTATATCACCGTTACGAAATGGCGTAGCTAATTGTACAAACGGAACCTCTATGTGCTACACCATAAACTGCTACAAGAATATATTTTTCTACGTACATACGTACACACGTATATGTATATACATATCTAGCACGAATTCGAATATATACCTGTCTATATAAATATATCTACATTTGTGTAATTTACATCTTGTTAACGATTCTTTTCGTTAATCGTTCATCTTGTAACTCTTTTATCTTTCGGCTACGCTAGATCTTTAAATGTGTTCGACATTTTTTTTTTCGTCACGAATCATCTATTGAATTTATTGTGATACAAATTTTAAAAGAGAGATAAAACGATATATATTTCTCAATTTACGTAGCAAGTAAATCCTTTCACCATTTGCCGATTATTATGGGATAAGAATGGATTGTTTTCGAAAATGTTTTCACGAACTACGCTACATTTGGAGTTATGATCTGATGATTATCTCCAATCTGGGAATCCCTGGATTATACAGTCTTCTTGTTTCCTTATTTCTTGCCTAACAATTAAGATTGCATCACTAATTAATATAAACAGAAATGGATTTCAGATTCGAATGATATACAAAATATCTTTAAATGATCGTCGTATTTAAGGCATCACTAAGACCATCGGTTTACCAGGACAACTGACTAACGCAAAAATCATATGCACCGGTATTATTGTCTCTATAGTTAGTGCATCAAGTTAATTATCAGCTCATCATCATTCTTTCAATCATAAATTCTCTCTCTCTCTCTTTCTATTTAGATATATATCACATTTACACTTAATTGCTAGAGTATCTATGATCATGAGACATATTTCATTTTTGTGTTTCAAATTTCCAAAGCAACATAAAATTTTAAACTTAGGGCTAATGCTTGAGAGACCAAAATGTCTAAACTTCATGATATTTTTTGCATATTAATCTTTTTAGAAATATTAATTATGAGTTGTTATTTTCAATTCAAATATCATTGTCTCTCAAATTTTTTCGCGATCTTCATTCTTACTAATTAAAGAAGTTCATCAGTAATTGGTCCGCCTATGATTAGCGTTTCAACACTTTGGAAACGTCACTGGAACAGGATAGTGTTCCACTTTCTTCGCGGAATACTCTTCGAATGAGCTTTCCAAAAAGTGTCTCTCGGCTAGGTAACTCCAGCTGATTATTTGACACATCTGTACGAGGTCGGCATGTAGAAGCTGCCCATTCGGAACTTATTCGGTTCCTCCTGGGTGACCCGAAGGCACGGCTCGCTGCAAGTTCTCACTATCTCTCACATGTCCTCCGTGCTGAAGCTGCCGATCAGACTCGACTCTGTGTCTATGTTAGAGTCGCACTGCATCACCCACTCCCATATCCTCTTGGTGACGACTTTTTGGTCCACCGTAGTCTCCAAGCCGTAACTATTAAGCAACTTCCTTAATTTGTTCTTGTTCTCGTCCACGTTGTGCCGATCGTCCAAGATAGTATCTAGATAGAGCAGGCTGTCGCCTCGTCTAGCGAAGCTCTCGCTGACATCGACCGACGTCGACGTCGCACTGTGGCTGAGCTTACTGATACACCATGAATCCTTTAGGTACTTGTTGATCTCGGTCACGTGAGGCCTCTTCTCCGGCTTGTGTTCGAATGCTCGCCTGAAGTATCGGAGTAGCCTAGGAGTGAAGCGACGGAAAGTCGGTGGGATTTTAGTGGTACGTCGCTTTAGCCATCGTTGGAAGGCCGAATAGTCTGGGTCTTGGATCGGATCGGCGCTCTGCCACGGTGGGTTGCCAGTCAGACAAACGAAGAGGACAATGCCAAACTGCCAGCAGTCCGAGCTCCTCTTGCAAGCATACCTTTCGTTCTTGATGATCTCGTGAATCTCGGGAGGTTGGAACGGTATCCAGGTACAACGGATCTTATTTACGAGGGTGCCTTCGCGCTTCGTGCAGCCGAAATCACATAACTTCACTTTGCTCATGTCTTGCGCAAACACCAGTACGTTCTCCAGCTTGATGTCACGATGGGCCAACTGTTTTGAGTGAATGAAGTCGAGGGCCGAGGCAAGCTGACCAGCGATTCTCTTACAGGCGTCCTCGCTAAGTCCGCCGGCTTTCACGTTGCCAGCGAGATCGCCATAGGGCGCGTATTCCTGCGCAAAGACGAAACATTTCTCCGCCTTAAAGGCGACTGCGTACGAACAGAGTATATTGGGATGCGGGCTTAGGTGGTACGAATAATGGAACTCTCGGAAGAAGTCCTTCTCCGACGTAAGTTCTTGGTGAACCGCTTTCAGAACCACCCTTGTCTGAGTGGCTCTGTGCGTTGTCAGTAGGACTTTCGCGAAACTACCCTCGCCCAGAGTCTTTTCCACATTGTATTCTTTTGATAAGTCCAGTTCTTCGAGAGGTACCTCTTGGATTCTGTGGATGCCCGATTCTTTCTTCTCGTGCAGCTTCATCTGGAACAAAAAAAGAATACGAGGTTATTTTAAATAGATTGATCTTTTTACTTTTGGATATAGAGAGATAGCGCGAATCTATATAGCAAGCGATATTTTGAAACTACGAAAAATTGATTAATAAGATTAAATATTTAAAAGAAATTATTTTATTTTAATCAATTAATCAATTAATTTTGTTTTTAAATATCTTAATATTATCGTATTACTGTTTTAATTATTTATATATATATTTGTTGTTATTGTAATAAACTGACTTTATAATTCTTGTTATTTTTATTTCGTACAGACGTACGTAATAGAAACTGGCATATTTGTCCTTGCCATTTTCCTTTATTGACCGCCTACTCGTCGAGACCGGAAATTAGAATTTCATCTGTCTACATTGGACGTGAGCATTGATTTCATACTTGGATAACTGTCTATCAAAGGAATATTATCTTCATTTCGTAGGAACAATGAATCTCAGGCATATAGAACGCCTACAATCGTCAACGCGACAAACGTACGATCATATTCAGAGCAACATTCCCACACTTTCTTTTGCAAAAAGATAATATTCACGCTTCTCCGATCGTGCAGCGCACGTTCCACTTCATAAATAGCGACGCATAGATCAATCGCGGTTCTACAATATGATATATCGCGAACACGTGCAATACTGTAGGCCGCGCGAGGTAGAAACCGTCTGAAGAAAGATTGTCCCGATGATGTAATTTCTTAAATGAAAATACGCATCTTTTCTAAAATAAAATCTTTCATAAAATTTATTTTTGAAAAGAAGGAAAATTTACAAGTCATCAAAAATCTGAGTATTTTTGAGTCGTCAAATATCTGAGCTTAGCTACAGCTTTACATTGGCAGAGAAAATAACAACATAATAAAGTCTTAATTTTTTAAAATATAAAATAAAATTACTTTACACACATAATTATTGTTTTAATTTGAGAGTTAATGTCTAGAGAATTAATATCTATTTCATGTCACTCCGTCAAATTTACGAGAAAAGCTGATGTGTGATTTAATATGGAAAATTCAGTATACATTGTACAAGTATACATTGATTCAAGGAATATACAGATGAAAGCAAAATACTGAAAACTTGATGTTGCATCTGTATAGAACAGAACGTGTATTTTCACTAGTGAAATATGCGCAAACTAGAATTTATCGGAATCTATCTGTTGTTGCGAAACGGTAACATTAAGCAGACATTGATCTAATGATATTCCTTGTGATTTTGGACATCGTTTCTCTTACAGCCGCGTTCGCCGCCTAATCTCGCACGTGCGTCATCAAACGCCGAGCTGCATCTGCTCTCTCTCGTGTAATCGTATGTTATGTTCTTGCTTGATTTTACGATCGCGTGACTTGAGAATCGATAATTTGGTAGAACGAGCAGCAAGAGGAGTTTTTGGATCGTCGCCATTGAAGATAGCGATTCTATTCGCGCGCACCACTGCTTTTTCTTCATTTTCGTTAGAAAAGAGCTGCACTCTCGCGGTGCAGCGAAAAGTCTGAGAGTCGAGCCGGAGGGTGGCCGGGTGAACCCAGGACATTTAGACCCTCGCTAGATCAATAGCGAGGACCGTTCATGCTTTGGTCAACGACGCGTGAGTCTGGTCGGCGCCGAATCCCAAAACTTTCCAAGCTCGCACGCGAATATTGTTTTCGCGACATAATGTCACATTTTCGTCGATTTGTCCAATTTATCGCAATTATAACGAGAAATAAAGCAGAATTAAGTATGTTCTAAAATTAATAAATGATAAAAGATATATATATATATATATATAGAGCAGAATGATAAAATTTTCTTTATTTTAGGCGAGTCGAGAATAATCCGAAATGTGTGTGTTATATATTTAGTTTACATTAAAATATAATTTAAATGAATTAAAAACTAAGTAGACAGAGATAGAGTAATAAAAGAGATATATATCATACATACACACACATATACGAGATCGATAGTTTTCTTTATTTTGGGTAAGTCCAGGATAATTTAAAATGTATATTTTATATATATATATATATATATAATATATTTAATTCATATTTAAAATACAATTTCAATAAATTGAAAGACGGAAATAGAAAAAATACGATAAACTGTTTTCTTACGCCACATATAATCAATTAAAATTTTTAAAAGAAATTACAGAAATTAATATTTATAAAATTTTGATATCTACATTTATATTATTTATTATTTAAATTTATTTTATAATATATATATATATATATATATAATATAATATTTTATTTACTTGGTTTGATAATCTGATAATAAAAGTATACATTATATTCCTGATTTTTAGGAATCTTAGAAAAGATTTAAGAATATAGTAACGAGTTGAGCTATGTTTTTCGTAATTTCTATGTTTTAGAAAAATCGTTTGTTATATCAAGTTGCAACATGGATCATTAAGAGACATCTAAATTACACGAAAACATCATTCGTTTGACGATGAACATTTATCTACTTCGAATCGTTCCATAAATTTCTGAAAATCTGAAACACAACATAAATATCGTCATGTGATGAAACGAATGCAGTATGACGTGACAGATTTCATCGGTGGCGTGCTCATATATATTTTAATAACGATGCATCATATCGGATAAAGCTGTATCGAGAGCTTTCTCATTTTAATTATTAACGAAATATGCAAATTACTTGTAGGTGTGTGTGTTTGCTATGCGACTATGTAAAACGTCGTTCGTATTTCAATTCACATTTCGTATATCATAATGACTTTAATTTTGACAAATTGTAGGTAACGATATCTCCCGTTTTTCTATTTTCTGTTCATTGTTTTGTGTCACGGTTATTTTTTCACATTACCACCGGTTCGAACCGGTTAATTCTGACAAGCCTTAGAAGCACAGGTATATTTAGCATTTATGTTTACTGGGCACTCTATTTTAATACACGCGAGTTAACGTTATACTTTGGCGTGCGTGCATGCGTGCGTACATACGTGCATGCGTGCATATCGTGTGTTTATGATAACATTTACAATTTAGTCGTATGTAGAAATCGACAATTTATGCGCCACAAGTGTCGCGGAAATTGACTATGTTAAGCTCTTAAATTAAATGCGTTTGTAAAAATATAGTGCTACAATGGATTGAGTAGTAGATATAAAATCATCTTTTCTTATGACTTCTTACGATCCGTTGATGGTTCATTATAGTTTTTGCATTTGTTATTTTTTTATTACGATACATTTTAATAAAAATTTTATAAAAATTCGCAAACGTCTCTCTCTCAAACATAGTATAATTTTGAAAGCATAATTCCTATAATGTATCTTTAATGTATCTCTCAGCAACTACTGAGTGGCTTCTTTCAAAATCCCATCATATAAAAAATGAATCTCAATTAATGAATCTTTTTAACTGATATATAAGATTCCGCTGTAAAAACTCAACAAGATTTTTGCTGAGAATTAAAGATCGGCATTAAAAAGTTCGTGTACAGCCGTATAAAATTACGCAGCTACAGTGATAGCGAAGTAACAGGACACAGATACGTACCACGGCTATAAAATTCGTTTGACAATCGACAGAAACGTCACTTCACTCTGGTACACTGTGTCCAATGTATATCTGTATATCGATAAATACGCGTGTAAATCACTCTTGCTCGACTAAATTCCAATTAGCGTGTCCTCGTTTACATCTTCATATCGCGATGAGTCCTGATACGCGCGTGTGTGCTCACACGTCGAAGTTAGCGCGCGTAGTAGCGTAGCGCGCGAATTATGTCAGACGTGTCCTCTGAACAATTTCGGAGCAGGTATCACTTGAGAGACGGGCCACAGAAACGGTGAGTCCGGTAGCGAGGTATCGGTACGACGATCGCTCGGTCACATTTTCCGCGGTGCGCGTATCTCAAACGTCTGGAGCGTCGTGACGCTCCGCGTCGCTTTTATAGACCCGGTCGACAGGCGCGCAGACGTGGATTGTAAAAGGGTGCGGGACACACGACGCCGTCGGTTGTAGGACGAACGTAACGCCGCGTCGCGCGGTGGCTTTTTTAACGTGACGAGCGCATTATGCGAATCGACGAATCGCGTCGTTACGGTGAGACGGACACTTCGATAAATAGAGGAAGTTACCTGGAATGGAGTACACCGCAGAATTCTACCACGTGCCGCCATTAATCGATTATGCGCTATTCTTAGTCATGAACTGCTATATTCCTATTCGAATAAAAAATTTCTATTTTGTCCATCAAATTGTCGATTTATACCAATCGCAGAAAGATAATAGTAAACATTAATTGTATGTACAAATGGCATTTCTTTTTTTATTTTGTTTGTGTTAAATCTCTCTTTCTCTCTCTCTCTCTCTCTCTCTCTCTCTCTCTCTCTCTCTCTCTCTCTCTCTCTTTTGCTCCCATTAGTTTTCTATAACCGAATATATGGCTCGTATATATTCGATAATAGCGCATTCTCGAGATTTAGGAGCAAGGACTCGATAACTATTCGCGAATAATAAAAATTCCTGTAAGCGCTAAAGCGATGTGCGAAATGATAAGCGAAGCTTTATATAAAAGTTGGGATCGATCTATAACATTTTTTTTTCTTACTAATTTAGGGAGAATAATGTTCGTCTTTTATTCTTTCAAGTCGCTCTTTATTGTCTGCCTGGCTGTGAATTTTGCAAGCATAAAACCATTTTAGTACTAGTCGAATCCGCAAAGTATATTTTTGTACCTGCACGAATGGATTATTGACACGGACCGACTTAAAGTGAATTTATTGACTTTCCGCCGCCAGTTTAACATTCCGGTTTTCATGAATATAAAACCGAATAAGAGAGGAAACATTACGTGACTATTCTCTTGCACGCATCTATTGCGTTTTAGAAAGTTTCAATTATTTCTATCTATGATTGAAATGTAAAGAATTAAAACGTCCCGGATTTATTGCAAATTTCGTATATGCCTCTTGCGGATATAATTCAACTGATACTTACTTTTTTAAATTCACACCGCGGACGTTGTTAAATAATGCAGATTACGCGTTCGTCGCGAATCCGAATTTACACCTGAAAGTATTTTTAAAATGTATGTCAAGTATACAGAGAGCCCATAGAGATGTCCAGCTGTACAGCCGGATATTAAAGATATAAATAGAAGAAACAGTCGCGCAATGGAAGTAAAGTGCAAGTGCGAATTATTGTGCAATGGCGAATTATCAACTCGCATTCCCTAATTCGCGTACGGAAAGAACGATTTTGCTAAGAGATCTAAAATTTTTGCTGGATACAAATCTGAAAATAATTTTGTTAGATCATAAAAATAATGAACATTGCTGCAAAGATTTGATATTCTAACAATTAGTTTGATGCTATATAATTAGTTTGATAGTCTAACAATTAGTTTTATGATCTATATCCAGCTAAAATTTTAGATCTTTCAGCAAAACCGTTCTTTCCGTGCACGAAAGATCTTGACGTTGGCAAGTTTCGAGAAACGGAAAGAATCTAGGGTACATGGAAATATGTTGACGTCAACGCACTTGTACTTGTACGTGTATGCACCTGATAATGAATATTAGGTGTGTAAATTAATTTGATGCTTTTATCTTTAATCGGTTTTTTGTAAATTCATTACTGGCAATGAAAAATGGAAAAGTTTTGACAATCCTAAAAGAAGAAAATTGTAGGTTGATCTAGTCAATCATCGATCGTGAAATATTTACGAAAAAAGTTTTGATGTTTTTGTTTAAAGGTAAAGGCACCGAATTAATTTGCACACCTAATACAAATCCCATGAGACAGCAAGCGGAACAAAAGAATTGATTGATAGACGTGGAAATCCCGAGACATTGTATATACTGATTTTTATTATTAGTAACAAAAGCAAACGTGTGACGAAATTTGACGATGTATGTAAATGTGTGACGAAATTTGACGATGACTCTTGCTTCATGGTAAAATCTGTCTAACTATAATTAGATTTTCGCGGATGCAACTATTGTCTATTTTGTGACTGACTAATCATACCAACACTAGTCTCGTGCGCTTGCCAAGCAGCCACTGAACTTCGAGAACATTCATCATTCGCGAGGGACTTCTTCCACGATCATTCTTTCACGAGTATAAACTTTGTCATTGCCAGTAATGAATTTACAAAAAACCGATTAAAGATAAAAGCATCAAATTAATTTACACACCTAATATTCATTATCAGGTGCATACACGTACAAGTACAAGTGCGTTGACGTCAACATATTTCCATGTACCCTAGATTCTTTCCGTTTCTCGAGAACATTCATCATTCACGAGGGACTTCTTCCACGATCATTCTTTCACGAGTATAAACTTTGTCATCTAACGATACGTGGAAGTTTGCGGGAAAAGGTATTAAAATATATATATAATTGACAAATCCGACCTTATACATTTCATGATCCACTTATTTCCGGTAAAAGTATATTTTATGTCAAATGTCGAATAAACAAAAGTATATGAGACCATTAAAATGAATGTATCTCGAGAAGTTCTTCTTCGAATAGAGTGGAGTACCGACTAAAAAGCAAATTGAGACGGAAGAAAAAAGAAAAGAAAACAAAGGGAAGGAAAAAGAAGGAAAAAGAGATATAAGGATGGACTTGTATCGAAGAGGATTTATCTTCGACATGTGTCCGTAACGTGTGGTCCACCTACGCGAAAACAAATACAGATACATACATTGATGTCGCCCACGCGTGAATCTGCGAGATGAGAGCGATTCAATCGCACGTACGCATACAATAATGATGCAATTTACGAATAAAAAGAGGCACACAAGGAGGACAAGAGAACTCTCGCGGAGTTGCCATCGCGACCGAATCGAGAGTAGGTATATAATTATCGAGTCGACTGTTTCGCGGAACGCGGTTGACGAAACATCTATATTGGAGAACCGCGAGATCTTCATCGCAAACTATGGCACATTCGGGTCTTGATGTCTTCTTTATCCCTCTATATTTTCTTGTGCATTCCTCGCTTTGGCTATCTTTTAGCTGAATTTGAAATTAATTTAAATGAAATTTTGACGGAATATTATGATTCATAATATATAAATTGATATGTAGTTTATATTTAATAAAGAGTTTAATTTTAAGCAGTTTCTTCTGTTTTCAAACGCTTTGTCAAGTATATTAGGACTTCTGACTGAGTTTTGATGATTTTCAGGTTGATTTTTTTATATCAAAGCTTTGCAATTCTCTAGATTTTGAGAGATTTCGTAACAATGAAATTCTGAGAAATTTCACCAACTCAAAAAGTTGATTTAACTTTGGCTTAACGGATGTCTAAGGACGCCTTTGTTTTTGCCGCTTCACGCGCATCAATCATTGCAGCTGCAATAAACAAAAATACATACATGATACATAGTACGTCACTATTAAGAAAAAAAATGGAATTCTGCGAAATTATTGTACGCTGCTATCGAGCTATTTTCTCAGTAACTTTGATTTTCCTTGTTGCTTTTCTCTCAAATTATTTATCTATATTCTATTCATTTACAAGTTTTATCGTAGCTTCAATAACCAGTTATAAGACTATTAGACTATTCCGATAGTTCGCTTTTCGAGCAAATAGAACATAGTCGGTATTCATAGCTGGTTCTTATTTCAAGAACCAACTGTCTTAAGTAAAACCGTTTTAAGATGTTAATATGACTCTGTGATTGATTTAACATTTTAAGATCATACTTAGGACAGTCTTAAATATAAGAACCGACTATGAATATCGGCTTGAGTGCTTTCCATTTGGTGACACAAGTCAACACAAATATCGTTATTTTTGTTATTTATTATTGAAAGGAAGATAGAACGATATTATGTCAATTAGTGTCACTAAATGGAAAGCATTAAATGATTACACATTACGGCAGAAAAAATAATAATGAAAGAATAGAAAATAATGAAAGATTTTTATTTTTTCGTTCGCAAAGATATGAAAAATGGGAGAAAAATACTTTATTTATTTTATAATTCTGTGATTTATTTCACTGCCACATGATGTGTACGATATGTAGGATTTTTATTTTAAAATCAGTATCCAATTATGATAATTTTAATGATCCATTTTTAAGACTTCCTCCTGTTCTGTGCAGTTTAAATAAACTCGCGCATGACTTGATATTTTCTTTATTGCGCAGTAGCTGTTTCACATTTGCGAGAACAACAAACGGCATATCGGCGCTAAAGATTATCGTCCGAGAGAAAGGAGCAAACATACGGTTCATGTTGCTTACTTACCTTAACATTGGCAACGTGCGTCAAACCGCCTATTTTTAGTCTTCTCTGTTTTCAGATAGAACGTTAAAAAAAAACGCGGCAGCGCATGGTGCAGGTGCTGAAATGCTGCGAATAGTAGCAACACAGATAAAGAGACAACGAGGACTAATTTAAGAGTCGCGATGTACGCATTATTTTAATATCCGATCGAATGCGTTGTATACGTGCGTTCGACGCTCCCACTCAAAAGTCGTTTGACCATTTATATAGGGATGGATGGACGCAAATTCGTATCAATGCTTCATGTGATAAAATATATCTGATAAATTTAGAGGCAATTTGTTCTAAGCAAAAATAGAGAACCAAGAAAACCAATCTAGAAAAAAACTTTTAAATTAGAAATAATTAGAAATGAACAGCGAAATTTTAAGTCTGTCAATACAATAGAATTAATAATATATTGTATTGCGTTTATGTATAAATCTCCGCAGAAAATTGAGAGTATATTAGATCGCATTTTAAAATGGAAAACAATATATCAAAAACAGAGATAGGTTCTATATCCTATATTTGTAACTGATGTCACAAAATAAAAAGCGCAAAATATTGGATGGGATTTTATCCCATCAGCATTCAGCGGTGATATGATTTGATTATTGAAACAGTTTCGTGAAATATTTAACGAAATATTTATATCCGTGAGAATCGCGTGATTATTCGCTGAAGATTGTTAAATATTCCAATATTTATTTTAAGATTTCTTTCTTTATTCTGCTTTATTAATTCACAAAATTTCTTACATAAGATTCATAAAATTCTTTACAATTACAATACATATAATTTATTTTAAACATCATGTAATTCCTTTCAATTAAAAAATTGCGCCGAAATATTTAAATAAAATATCTAAATAATTTAATATTTTAAATATTATTTTGCTGTATATATATTTGATCATATTATTAAAAATCTTTCAAGAAATACATTTTGTAAACTCAAGCTGTTTGAATTAAAATTAATATCAATCGAGAAGGTATGCAGTTATAATGAACAACAGTAAAAATTGTAACATGATTACTCAGAATATATTTCTAACTCAAGCGACTCTTTGAAGTCTAATGAAAGTAAACAGTAACAATAATGAGAAAACAAAAGCAACAGTTATATCGAAGGTGCAAGCAAGAAAGAAGAAAATTTATGAAATTTTCTAAAATTACATAAAATTCTTTTTGCACTTTCAGTTTGTTGCTTTCGTTATTGTTTTCTTGTTATTGTTACTGTTTACTCTCACTAGAATTCAAAGAGTTGCTTAAATTAGAGATATATTTTGAATAATCATCGCTTATGTTGCAATTTCCAACTTTTTTTAATGCGAGTTGGAAATAATATTAAAATGTTAAAAGAAATTTAAATTATGCACAAGAAAACTCTATTTTTATTATTATAATTATAATTTTCGATAACAGTAACGAAAAGAAACAATAAATATTCACATTTATTGTTTGTTTTTCGTTACTCTTATCAAAATTTATAATTATGCTGTACGTGCGTTCTCTCGGTTGCAGTAACTTTCGGTTTGGTTATTGCTTTTGTTACTGCTTTTTTATTATTGTTTCCTTTTCGCTAATATTCACTCTCACTAGAATTTGAAGAGATGCTTGAATTGGTATATTCGGAGTAATCACTTATGCAATATGAACAGCTACAGTCGCTCGTGCACGAACAGGAATCGGAGGAGTATGATGAAGACGAATACGTCGAATATGACGATTCCGATAAATCTTCACTGTTGCCATTCACTGATTCATTGCTCTCTGGAAGAAAGAAAAAAAAGGAAATGAGGATTAGTTTCGGAAATATTGTATTTGGCGACTTTCACGTGCGAATTCTCGGTAGAATTTATCAAACTATTCAAAAAGTGATTTTTGTCTTGATGATGATTAATTGCGTAATTTACCGTTGTGACAAAATTTGATGAATTTCTTGAAAAACAGATTGACAAGGAATTGGAATTTAGTTTTGTATATAAACATATAATTGAGAATTGTAAAAATATAGAAGATTTTTACCCAAATCGTTTTTAATGCAATCCATTTTTTTCTTGACAATTGTTATACGTCGGCTGAGATCCCCGATAGCTCTCGCAGCTTTTATAGTCTTTTTATGTTGTCTTTTCTTTTCGATATCCTCTTTTGTTCTCGAAGAACACTTATCAGAACGTTTTGCGCAACTTTCTGGAAGGTAATCATCAATCGATATAAATTGGAATCGATTGGAAATGATTTTTATCTAGACTGAATATATATATATATATATATATATAT
>JANQDE010000048.1:834030-859364 GCA_037157785.1 Cephalotes varians | reverse complement strand
AGAAATCAGTGCTTTTACCTTGCTCGTTCTTCGTGTTCTTCTTCGATACACTTTGTCTTTTTTTGCGTTGAACATCTTCTGATTTATTTTCAGAATTTTTCGTTTTTGATTTTTCTGCCGTTGATTCTCTTCTTTTCTTTTTTATTATTTTAGGGGTGTTCGTTTGAAGATCTTTCTCGGTGACATTTGTTATGTCCTGCAGAGTTTCGTTTTTTATTATTTGTTTTATTGAATTGGCATTCTTTTCGATCTTGATTTTTGAAAGTTTTTGAGTGTTTTCTTTTACATTATCAATGTCACATGACATTAGTTCTTGCGATATTATTTCCTCAACCATCTTTGAAGCTTGTTGAGACTTTGTTGAAGATTTTTTCTTCTTATTTACAGGAGTTTTTGTTTTAGTGACATTGTTATTCGTATTTGAAGTCCCAGGTAAATCTGTTGTCGAATCTGGAGTCTTTATTGAGAATTTATTCGTGGATCTCGGACTTGCTTTTTTCTTCGTAGTATGATCTATACAGTCGTTTTCGTTAAATTTATTTTATCTTACTCTTTTATATTTATTTTAATGTAATGTATATCTTTTGACTATATTACTATAAATTTTGTTATTAGCATTTTCGTTACAGATTTATGTACAGATTTTAATAATATTTGATAATAATGTTTTCATTACAATCATTGAAAGAGTATAATTAAAATTATTTATTATGTATAGAAAAGACAAGAAATAAGTCTTAGTGTCAAAAGTATACAAAGTGTATACACTTTTAAAGGACTATTATAATTATTTTTATTTTATTTTATTTTCAAAATCTATCCAAACATCTTAAATATTTAGTATATCAGATTGAAGAAAAATTGGTTTAAAATAAGTGAAAAATAATTCATAGCGCAGTGGAACGAATTTTTTTATGTGATGATGAATAGGGTCTGGATGCTCATGCGATTTTCCGTGTCACAAGCGGAGCACCGAGTGCGTGCGAGTGTGTTGGATGCTCGCTAAAGTGAGATAGCAATATTTCTCGTAGAGACCCGACGATCGCACCCGACTTATCCGAATTGACGATCTCAGCGGGCGTCGAAGCTCCTTGAGAAATGTTATTATCTCACTTCAACAAGCACTCGACAGATTTGCATGCAGCGGTGCTTCGCGCGTGACACGAAAAATCGCACGAACATCTGGACCATAATGATGAGTTTTAATCTCGTTCTTACCTTTAGCTTCAAGACTTTTCACTTGTGTAATTATATCGTCGATCTCGTTCAACGCTTTCTGAATAGTAGCGGCTTCGCTTTTTTCAAATTTTTCAATATTTTTCCAAGGTTCGGATTGTAAAACATGATCAACGTCGAGCGAACCGTTTCCACGGTCGAACGACAATGCGGATCTTCGCAAGAGTTTATCGTTATTTTTCGATCTACGACTCATTTTCGTATATTAAGAAATTCTAAACATCAATATTACATATGTTATAGTATAAAGAGGGAAAGCGAGACAACACATATTTTGCGATTATGTCTTTGTGATTGTGTAATAATATAAAATAATTAGATAAATATCATATTGGTAGAGAATTTCAAACAAACTTGTACGTTACAAAATTGTATGTTAATTTGTTTTGTTTTTTATAATTTTATGATAATAAGAAAAATGAAAAATTATAATATAGTATAACTTACTTGATTTATGAAGATGCGCTTTGTTCCGAGATTTATTTTCTTGCAATTTGTTTGACCGGCAAACACGCTGTTTTTTTCTTTAGCTATTTCAATTTTTCATAAATATTAAAACTAAATAAAATAACACACGCTACATATATAGAGTATTTAAGAAATAATACCGATAAATATATTAATTCCGATATTAATTCCGATATGTACCGTCGAAGAAAGACATCTCAGAATTGTCGTGAATTGTAAATTTATATAGATTTTAACCTTCTCCGAAATTCTTGACAGAGGTCGACGTTCTTTCTCTGTCGAGTTAATATTTATTATGTTCGACATATAAACGATGTTTCTAAAATACACAATTTTAACCTCTATAACAACGTATATACAACGTATATGCTCTTCAGCAAGCTTATATACAGTGTAAATTTTCTTATATAAATTATCTTATACTTATACAATTATAATATATGGTTATTTAATATCTAATACTAAACCTTCAGAAAAAACACTTTGATTTTAATAATAAATAATTTCATGATAATATAATATAATTTCTTGCGGGAGAAAGTTTGTTGAAGGAATTTCTTAATGCATCGTCTCAAACGAGATGATTATAAAACATAGAACGAGTGAATGAAAAATTCGATATATTTTATTTGCGTCACAATTTTTATGTCACAATTTCTTTACGATGTAATTTTCTTACGTTATCGTTTAACGACGTTATATCAAGGTAGGCACGCGTAGGTAAGCTTGGAGAACGTCAGAAAAACCGGATTATCGAACGTGCTTTCTTTGGACGAAATAGAATTCAATGACGTCATGGTGCACACGGACTTTACACAGCTAGATCCGTAACCCTTGGTCGATCGAGTGGAAGAGAGGCCTCGTGACGTCACACGACCCTCGATGAGATCACTTGGTTGCAAGTGATGTCATAGCGTGTCCCTCGTCACGTTGACCGTATCGTCATTCACTATGATGCAGCTTTTTTCTCGTTTTAAATATTGAAAAAAGTAAAGCAGAGGAAGCTGACACCTTTTATGAGGCAGAGATAATTTTCTCGGCTATATAACAGTGCTTATTTTCGAAGACGGATAAAATCGATCGTCACGCTCCGATGGGACGCTTTCCTTTTTCCTTTAATTACACGGAAAGAACGTATTACTGAAATGCACCATTTTGATGGTTTGTTCGGACCATCAAAATAATTACGTAGGACACTCAAACTGGAATGTTAAAATTTTTTGCAATAATGTCGGCTTAAGTTTCTACATAATTTTTTAATAGTCTATAACAAAAATATTTTCAAATCTGTAGCTAAATTAGCAAAATTTCAGCAAAAACCGCTTTTTCCACTAATGTTTATTATAGGGTAGAGACTGGTCCGTAGGATAGAGATATTAATAGACGTATCTCGATTTTATAAACAATATTTATCTTAAATATTTATTTTGTTTTTGCAAAAGGAAAATAAGCAGACAGTTGAATTCCATGATAATATAAACCATTTAATTTATATAATCGAAGATCGAGACTATTGTGTCACTGTAAAAATAGGTTTTATAAAGTAAGGTATTTTTAGAAAAGATATCCAATATTCTCTCTCATTGGACAATCTTCTAGAATATCTGATATTATAAAACTTTGAAATAAACAGCACATTATAGGAAAAATGATGCAGTAATTTTGGGTTGCTATAATATTCTTGCGAATCGTAACGTATATAAATTATCTGTTGGATAAAATCCGTCAATTAATGTTCAATAAATAAATGTCACTCTAAGACACTATAAAAGTCACTCTCATCTTTTAAAATAATATTTATGTACGAAACCGTCGGCGCCAATTGGTATCAATCAGTGTGATTCAACGATTTTGCGAAATTATCTTTTTATCATGGTTTACAAAAAGAAGATTTAGTAATGTTTAAAAATGATTATTATAGCAATTAATAAGTTTCAACTTCAAACGACGTATTAATGATGTGTTTAAATTTTTATTTCGTTTCACATAGAAACAAAAAAAAGCAATTTTTCTTTATTATTTTTTCGCAGGGCAGTAATTGCGGATACGTCAATTTAACGTTATTTAATTATTACTATTAGATAATTTCCAAAAATAAAATTTTGAGAATAATTTGAAGATATCAGATTTTATATATTTTAGTCCATCAATAAATAATAATTAGTAATTAATATTAATAAATAATTATAAATAAATTTATAAAAGAGAGAGAAGGAACTTTACTTAAGTCACGTGTTTGCAGCAATCTAAATTTATCGAAAGCTGCTCAGGGGAACTCTCCTACAGTAATAACCTTAAATGATCCACGTGCAATTAAATAATTGTATACGTATTAATTGTATGAGAGATTATATATTCAGAATATATGTATGTTATTACTGTGTAATAATGCTATAATCTCCATGAATCTATATTTATAATCCATACATATGTTTTGCACATGTTGGAACAATATATTTTCTAAGACAGGTGGTAGATCGCATTGCCAAGACATTAACAATGTCCGAGGAACATCGATTTTTATCCGAAAATTCGAAATCTTCCATATCGTTGGATTTTCGCTTCCATACCGCTGCGCTTCGGCTTATTTTTACTTGCGCGAAGACATGGAATTACAGATTGATTTTGCAAACAAGTCATGTGAGAGATAGTGTACAGCTCTGCAAGTAATAATAGCAATCGCAATTGTTTAATCATAATAGCGATGAAACCAATTTTAGATATTTGATCCGTTTATCTAGAAATACACGAAGTGATCTTTCGAACACATGCTTTATTATAATCGATGTTACAGTAAAAAGATATTAAATATATTTTACATAACGTTATATGAAGAGGAAAAATTTTTTGAATTTTTTACGATCGAAACTAATTTTTCATAATTATCTTTCTACATTGATAAAGAAGAGTCTGAAAGAATCCATGTCTACGCCATTGCGGATGTAAGCGGAGGTTGACGGTTGTTGAGAGTAATAACTTTAGCAGAAAGAGAAGAAAAAATAAAAAAAATCTTGCCTCAGGGGCTCGCGATCGTTTGACTTACAAAAATAAGATGTCGATTCACCACGTGGTAAGACCGGTGCCCACACATCTATACACGTATACTTATATAAAAGTGTCATCGTGCCAGTCTCGCGGATAGTTGGGTGCTGCGCATCGAACGAATCGAATCGAATGTGCACTGAGCGAATATGATCGAGGTAAGAGGAAAACAGAAATTTCGTAACGAGAAATATTGTATAAAAAAAGAAAATGTGTTTTTCGTGAGTGATGTCAAATTTACGTGTCAGTTGGTTGGTCACGTAATTCCTTTCGAGAAAAGTGAAAATTTCCTTGTCGAAATCCCGATTGCGTTAACTTTCCTCTTATCGAAACGTAGGATTTGACGACGTCAACGGATTTATGCGATGGAAGTCATGCGAGATTCGGAATGTAAAAAGTGAAATATAAAATTGCTTTGGTGCTTAATTGCTTTTAACCTTTTTTGAGATAGTTTAACTGATTAATTCGTTCCGCGAATAATTTGTTATTGCAGTTCGAAGTTATTAATAAGTTTTTTCTTATACAAGATTATCATTTTTTTATTCATTCTCTCTCTTAAATTTTTAATAAATAAAAGAAAATAAAAGGGCTTTTTAATTTCAATAATAAATCATAATAAAAAAAGTGAAGAGTCAACTGAAGCCTAAATGTGAATATAAATTTACTTATTTATAACAATTTATACATTTTCATCTTCATCCAAATTTTCTTTTATTGTTAAACTTTTTTAAGAAATATTCTTGAGAAGATAATGTCAAGCTATTCTGACCTTTAGCTAATTTTGCTTCACTATTAGATTTGTAATTGGATTTCGTGGCTAAAATTACGCGAATGGTTAGCGTGATTGTGTGGGCGCGGATTCACTGTTTGTCTAATTTTAACCATCGAAATTTAATTATAAGTCTATTGCTGAAGATAAAGGCAAAATTAATCGTAATTGACAATGTACGAATAGATGATTAGTAATAATGTTGGAGTATTCTTGAGAAAGATTATTATGATGAAGATGCTTAATTGCTGCTGATGATTAATTGAGAAAAATTTGAATACAATTTATAAAATATTATTGGAAGAAAGTACATTTCGGAAAGTATTACGTCATTTTAGTGCAAATGTGACTTCGGCAATAAAATATTTAAAATATATAAATTAATTATAAATTAAAAATTCTAAAAAATTAGATTCTCAAAAGCATTTCAACACAGAAAAAAATTAAGGTTGCCATAACGGAATAATAATACTGTTATTTTTTCGCCTATTAATATAATGATTATGACAACCATAGTATTCTGGGAATGATTTATATGATATAACTGAACTCTCACAATCAGTAACTATCCTATAGATCTCTCAATCATATTATTTATTCTACAGATCACATTAGAGAGATAACAATTCTTTGATTGAAGCAATTAAATATAAGAGTATTCCTACCAAATATTACTTATCGTAAGAACTAGATCGTGAGAATTGTATGAATGGGCATATCTTAATAGCTATAATCATTGTAATATCAATATAACTTGAATTCACATTCTTTTTACAATCATAGAAAATGTTGTAATAACCATAGTAATTTTTTCCGTGAACTTTTATTTCGAGCAATTTAACTTAAGAAATAAATCAAAATTTTATTTACGATTTTATTACGTTAAAAATTATATTATATATATATATATATAAATGCAGATAAAAAGATACATTAATTATTAATGTTTTTAGATAAAGGATCGTAATTGTGGAAAAATTTTATATGAAAAATAATTTCTTGTGCGTTAAAATTAGCAATTGATTTTATCAAGACACACGTTGTTTCGATATTTTATCCGCGGGATCGGTAATGAGGAAAAATCTTTTTTATCCAGTATAAAAATAACTTTGTCTCGTTGAAAGAATTTCTAGTCAATCGCGAGAAAGTGGGTTATCTTTTAACCTGGTCGCGATTTGGGTCAAGTGAAGTGGAGCCCGAGATCGTGTCTATATGGAATAGCGGGGATGTAGGAGATCTCACACGTATTTCTATCTACCTACCTGCGAGTGTCGCGTCAAATCGTCGCCGTCCGCTTTAAATTTTCACAGAATTCCCCAACGAATTCAATCTCCAAGTGATTTCCATCGCATCGCTCGTAAAATCGTGCAAGTTCCATATATGTTTGCACGACGCAATAAAAAGTCATAAATTCGTGGTTGCATCGCTAAGCGAGGTATTTATTTCCGCACAGATCCTCAAGTGACTTGGAATTAATTTCGCATAAATCCCGTATATACGTCATGTTAAAAGAATAAATCTTGCATGATTCTTTTGCGATGGAACTTCATGCTTTTTTCTCGTGCCGTTGACTAAATAATAATCTAACCAATTAAACTAATCTAAACAATTTTCAAATCCATTCTACTTTCAAATCTAATCATTTTGCGTATATATTAATATCACTTTCAAATCAAAGTCAAATAAAGAAATATCTCAAAATATTTTAGCTATAAATTTTCAACATTAAATATTACACATCTTAATAATTAATTATGAAATTTAGATTTTATTTTTACTGAAGTTTAAATGTTAGTTTAAACAATATAAATTTCTTAATTATTTCTATTTCAAATTGCTGCAAACATTTTACTTTTTATCAATTACAACTCAAAAAGTATTAAAATTTTAAAATTACATAAGATTTACGTAAGATTAATCAGATTCTTTATATTCAACAAACCCGTCAAAATCAAGAGTGGCACTACTGGAATATTTATCTTATTTTGAGTGATAACAAAAAGACTAATTACATAATTGTCTTTTACGCGCGCAAATGAAAAGCTCGTACAACATACGCACCGATGTACCATTGCATTCAAATGCTTTTGATGCAGTTTCTGGTACTATTCCTTGGCGTTTACGGGGCTTTGGCGATTCCTGCGCTCCATGTGAATCACGATCCTCATTTGGACAATAATGCGGAAGTGATCTACGGGCAGCTTCCCGGCACAGAGAATCTAAATGAAAAGGCACTTCCAATATCTCGCTTATTCACTACGGGGACGACTAATCTGCCGGCGAGGTATAATCTGGCGGAGAGATCTCAAGTATCTCAACGACTTCCCGGAACGGCGAATCTGGCGGAAAAGCGAATCCCTGATGTCGTTTTGAAGAGATGGTCGCATGGTTGGGTGCCCCAATAGGCAATTGTGGAAACATTACACAATAATGACGTCATGAATTGAAAATTTCGCAATAATTGTGCTAAGATGATCCATAATGCAGCAATTTTGTATAATAAAATTTTACATGTCAAATTCTATAAAAATTCTATTCTATTACAATTCTACAAAATTCTGTTTGTCAAAAATCAGAAATTCTCAAATTTTTTGAGATATAAACATTTGTAATTTATTTCCTTTCAAGAACATGATGACAACGTATTGAAGAAACAAATCAGGATGCACTATCCGATTATTTTCAAATTTTCGACGAACACGTCTAAAACATCAATTCATATGCATCCTAAAAACCGTTTTTTATTTAAAATTTAGCCTGAATGTATATTTTATGTTGTAATATTTCTACATCATAATTTAGGAATAATTGTGAGTATATGTATGGATGAATTGATTTCATTTTTTTTTTGCACAATTATATTTCTAAATGTTTTAAACATAATAAAGCTGAAATATTGTTTTAAATTATTGAATAATTTCTTTTTAAATTTTATTTTCGCAAATACACTACTACGATGATTTGTCATATCGTTATTGTTTTGCCGAAATATTTCAAAATTAGTTGCGCAAACAATCATCAATATTTTAAAAAAATATCAATATTTTTACACACACACACACACACACACACACACACACACACACACACACACACACATTTGTTTAAATATACTCATATAATTGCAAATCACAAATTTTATGCAAGATTTCATGATATAATTTTATAAATATTTTCTTATCGAAGTGCTTGATGTTAAATAAAAAAAATAATCGGAATCTATATATAAAATGTAATATGTTCGCGATGGAATTTAAAATTTAAAATATTACAGGAACATTTAAAATATTCATACAGTTGATTATTAAAATTTGGATCATCATTAAAATCTGGATAAAAATTGAATGTTTTATTAAATGGCATTGAAGAAGATTACAATTCCAATATTTAAAATTCTTGAAAAAAGAAAGTAAGAAACTTTCTGAAAATTGTATGAGAAATTATGTCGTGGTTTTAGAACGATCATATCATTGTGCATATGCATCATTAATAATGAAGAAAGTTTATATGATTTGAAAGAATATAAATTATCAAAATAAGTTAATATATTGTTAATAAGAGTTAATACATTTTACTTATTATTTGATTTTTAACATCATGTTCTTTTTAAAAATAACATAGGTTGATCAATTATTTTAGAAGATTTATTAATAAATGAGTAAATAATCCAAAATAATCCTGTTGAAATAATTACACTTTGCATTATGGGATGCATCGTAGAAGACAGTTACATACGTATTATCAATAAATTATTACATTATGTGTCTACTGCAAGATAAATAATTCTGAGTTATTACTTATTACGTTGTAACAATGTAATTATAAAAGTGATAAAACGATTTGCGGATGAAGCCGCAGGAGAAAACACGCAATTTATATTTTCCTCTTTCCTCTTTTCTTCTCTCTCATTGTTATTACCAGAATTACTATTATGCGCTTGCATATTAGCAATTCTAGAGAAATAAAAGAATGCCCTGTATAGTTGAATTTGAAGCAAGAAATAAATTTCATCGTCAATATAATTACGCAATTTATTTTTCCATCTTTTATATATGCTCTGTACTATTTTGTTGATAGTAATAATGTTATAAAACAAAATTTACAACGTGTTTCACAATGCTAGCGAAAATATAATAATAAGTATAATTATTCTAGAATATTATGATAGAAATAAATTGCTTCATAATCGAAAAAACAACACTAAATAAAACAACACTAAATAATAATATAAAAATTGATTGTTTTAATAAACAAATCATTTGGTTATTTTATGGAAATTAATATTCTTTACATTGTTTCGCGTACATAGCATTCGTCGGTAAAGATGAAAGTGCTGTAAAACGTGAATTTAACATTATAATTAAATCGAAATTGACATAAGTGACAGTAGTGATTGTGGTTATTATATATAATTGTTGTTTATATTATATATTTAAATTATGAATTCAAGATATCAGCTGTCAGTAGTAATATCATCAGTCAGTATGCAACTCTTCCCAGATTTTCGGCGAAAAGGAGAAGATGCCGACAGCGTTTTATTGATTTAAATTATTGTTCACTTTATTCGAAAGATAACGCCACAAACAAAATTTAGAGGAGTAAATGATACATAGAGTAATCTAAAATAAAGATTGAAAAAATAAAAACATATAGAGCTTACAAATTTAAACAAAAGATCTCCTCATTTAAATTCCACTTAAATTCGTGTATTATCTTTGATGAATATAAGAGACAAGTGTTTGTTATAACTTGAATTTTTATATTTATAATTATGTCTATTATGAAGATTTTTTTCAAATTTATACCGCAATAAAAAATTGAAATATGAAACGTATTTTGTAGGAAACATTTTATTTAATTTATTCTTGTTTAAATAATCTTTAATATTGATTTTGAGGTATCTTATCATTTTTTTTTTTTAAACAGAATTATTTTCAATTTTGCTATTTTTTACTTTTCTCTTTTTAAGCAAAAAGAGAAAAATAAAAATAATGGCAGAATTGAAAATAATTCTGTTTAAATAATGAGGAAAAACAAGCGAAGATATTTCATACAGTCAATATGTTACGCTCTTCTAAGATTGACGTGCCACCCTTTAGCTTGTACTATTTCGTACTTGCTGGACATTATTTCGTCGGCGAATTGCACCAAGTCATGGCAGTCCTTCGTACGTGTTAGAACTTTAATCCAGTCGACGTTTGGATTTAATACACGCAACCGATTAACAGCGAGATTACACAAGGCTCTACGTGCAGTCGTCGAGCTTATGGTAGCTTTAAACTAAAATTAGCTGAACTTCGCGTATCTTCGATACCGCGCCTTATTCTAGCAGCGTCTCATGTTGATCGTTGAGCGCGAGGATAATAGGATTTCAGTTCACTTGAAAAACTTGACTTAACCGCGTCTATCTACAAAATCTAGTATCATACATATTAAAACAAATTTTTAATATTCTTTAAGAAATAGCGATAAAAAATAATTAATTAAACTAAACTTAAATTTAATTGGTACAAGAATTAATAATTAATATGCAAAAACGATTTTACTGAAGTATTTAAAAGATCTAAAAATAAATTTAAAAATAATTTTATTTGGCTTATCAAAATAATTATATAGGACGCTCATACTGGTTGCTAGACTGTTAAAACTTTTTGTTAACAATGTTCAAGCATTCTACATAATTATTTTGATCCAACAAAATCATTTTCAGATTTGCATCTAGCTAAATTTTTAGATTAGCAAAAACCGTATTTTTTCCATACATTGATAAAAAAAGTTCGATTAAATCTTTGTATCATTCCAAATCTGATGTAAAATTATAATTTGTGAGAAATAGCCAATTGAAATAGCCCTTTACAAATTGTAGAACCTAGAACAGCTATAAAATGCATCCTTCTTTAAATAAAATGTAAAGTGTAGAACGGAGATTTATTTCTGGATCGTTTAAAATGGCTATATCCCACATACGCTACCTTGAATACGAAAGCTTCTTCTATCACAATTACGTATTTCGATCGAGTATGTATAATCTCGGAATAAAGCATCGCGGTGAAGATTGGCGAACCAGCATGAGGCTTTATCTTCTCTTCGTGCATGCGCTATTACGTGCTATTATAACGCGACATCTTCACGAAGTGTGAAATCTAATATTCACGCCGCACACAGGTTGTTGCTTCGAACGCGTATCCCTGTCCTCTCGTACTCGTTCGTGTCCGTATACACCGATACGTGCCGTTCCGTCGGGACACATGCAATACACAAGTCAGAAAGACAGAGAGAGAAAGAGGGGAGAAAGGAGAAAGAGAAAGAGAGAAAGCGTACGCATTCGCTCCTACGACCGCTAATCTTAACGGAAGGGGATGGTGTTTGCACGGTTAGGGGTTGCGCCGACGGGTTACGGTTTCGGGGTCGAGTCAAAGACACCAACCACACTAGTGCAACAGTAATGCCCCCCGGTCAGGTGGGTTAACCGGCTCCTAACTTTGACCGACGCCGGCCGACACTGCCTGCACTCGCGAAATCGGTCGATTAAAGCCGCCCACACACGTATACACGCAAAATCCACACGATGCATTGTGCATTCAAACACGATAATTGCACCGTTAAGCAGATAGAGATCCGAAGATTACCGGCCAACATTGTGCTACCCGTGAGAAATCATACTTCAACCTCCCATTAATACTTTGATTTGTTAATAGAACAAAATGAAACAGAATAAATAACACGTGCAGAGAGAGAAAGAGAGAGAGAAAGGGAGAGAGAGAGAGAGAGAGAAAGAGATTAGGACAGATTATATATTTAAATAATTCTATTAAATAGTTCTATTGTTAAATAATTATTTTGTAATCAAATGGATTTTATAAATTATATGGATATATACGATAGATTATTTTTGCTCCTGTACGAACGTATTAAAGTTTACTTAAGTAATTTATTTCTCTTGTAAAAGACTGATGTCAAGTCTATTTATCGAAGAAATTATTAACAAGAGGGCACTATGGCGAAAGGGCACTACTCGCTTTCAGAATATCGAATTGCAATTCGACAGAGGCATGTAGTACTACAATTTCGATGGACAGAGGCACTATCACTGATATCGTTGCTTGGAAACAAAACTAACTATTCTGCACTTCTCCATTGAGTAACAATGTGATCTAGAATATATTGAATAACATTCAATATATCGCTTCTTTATTATAATATTTTACTCTTCTTCTATTTCTTTTTTATGATAATATGTCTATGATCATGCAAAGAAAATTATACAAAAAATTTTTCGTATTGAGGAGCCGTAAATCAAAGTTTTTCAGGAAATACTAAAATTTTTAAATTAAATTGAAATATTTGAATTTTTACATAAATAAATTATAATCCTATTAAATTATAGTCCTATTGTAAAATAAATCAAGGTTTGAATTATTTATGTTGTAAATTTTAATAAATCAAAATACTATTATATAATTTTTTAATGATCTGTTTTTTTAATTTTGTACACACGTACACTTGCGTAGCATGTAAATTATCGATGAAATAAAACAAGTGCTGTTTTGAGTATAATTATATTATGAGTATAATTATCTTTCAGTTAAATGTTTAGTATATTCGTCAGAATAAAAATATTCCTGGCATACAGTATTCTTGCTGCATAAAGCTGCACGTTTAAAATAGTGCATATGTTTTAGCGAAATAGTCCTCGCTATAAAGTCGTAACATTTTAAGTTTTACACGGAGCACGTGAGGAGATTCATTAATGGAAAATGTGGAGTAGCTAGGTAAACACGTGTGTTATACGTTTATGCGCAATATTGTTAAGAGTAAGTTCTAAAATGCATTTATGTAAACACGCGTAAGTGCATTTTACTGACAAATAGGGAAAGAATTTAGAAAATATTTGATAATAAGTCATCACTCTTGAAAAATCATCATTAAGTTTAAAATTTTTTACTGCGTTGGTCTCTTGATTTTTTCTTTCTATCCTAAAATATAAAAAAATTCAATCTAAATAAGAATCGATGATATAAATAATAAACGTATTTATAGATTTTGAAAATATTGTAGCAACAATTTATGATTTACACTAAAAAAATATTTGACTTATATATAATAAATAAAATAATAAAATTAAATAATATTATAATAAATAAAAAATTGTAAATTTAAAAATAATTATAATATATTAAAATGTTATTTATAAATTATAATAAAATACAGTTTGAATGTATGTGTATGTGTGAGGGGAGGGCTTAACTTTCAAAAAATTATATTATATAAAATGTATTAGATAAATTAAACTTTAATATGTCTAACAAAATTGAACAATTTTCCCTAATGACACTAGTGATTTTCTGTCATTCTCTTGATTCTTTGTCCTCTTTTTTTTTTCTTCTCTCTTTCATAAAGTTATCCTATCTACCTGCAGGGGACAATATCATTAAGTTTAAAAACCATTAATATAGATATTCGAAGTATGTATATAATGACACGTATATAAAATTAAAATTATATAGTTAAGATATAAAAGTTAAAGTTTAATATCTTTGACGTTACGATTTTTATAGCTTCATTTGTATTTAATACTTATTTCAGCTTAATTATGTTAAAAAATGTATCTTTTGATGGAACGATAGTAACTATATAATAAAAGACAAGTCTGTTTTTGATAGAGATGCAATAATGTGATAAAAAAACGTATTTCAAAAATGTCCGATACTTATATATTGCGCTAAATAAATGGATAATGATAGCCATAAGCTACATAAATTGTTATATAAATACGACTATTTATATACACGTCGAGAGAGAAAACCACGATCACGCTTAACGATGAAATCCACTGCTCTATTTGTCAACGAAATATTTACGCTTTTCAGACTTCAAGCGCGCGTAAAAAACGACGATAAATCGTCTTGCGTTTTTAAAATATATAACTTAAAAACCTACCAAGTCCAACTACCATAAAAAAATATTAATTCTTAAAATAATGTGAAATCTTGACATATAGCATCGAAAAATATGATCCTCGAATTTTTTTAGAATTCGAATGATTTAAATTTAGAGAACTTTAAACTTATATCAAGTTTATCTCGATTTGTTACAATCAATAATGAGAGTAACATTTTTCTATAAAGCTACGTATGCACTATTCTATTAAATAAATAAAATATATTCCAAAATGATTCTATTTTTATAATATTTTGTTTCGGGTAAGACATTTCAGAACATCAAACTTATTCTAGTTTACAATTAATAAGTAGAAAATATTTCTTTGTATATCACACAATACATAAATAATTTGTTAAATTATAAGTCTTCTAAAATAAGATAAATTAAATAATGTAATATAAGATTGTACGCTTAATCTTTAGATTCACATATCTCGTCCACAGTTCCTATAATAAATGTCATTTTTTGAAAGTGAATTTCACCGTTAAGTTGTAAAAATATATACTTATTGTCTTTAACTTCCATGACGGCTGATTTTTTTAAGTGCCGAGAAAGTTGAAGAGTCGGGAAGGGAAACTCAAAGAAAGTTCTATTTTCTATCGTCAAACCCGGCGGGCTTCTTGAATCGCCGTTACTCGGAACAAGAGACGTAAAGTGTCTTTGCATTTGATTCATAGTTACAATGGCTATTGCCTTCGCCAAAGCGCGGCTGCAGTTTGCTATTATTCCTCAGTATGTTGCCTCGAAAAGGGCATTTTGGAGAAGCGCAACTTCTCAAGACCCGCTGGGGATCGACGAATCGTGTAATATTTCGATCATATCAGATATTGAAGGGTTTGCGATGTTACAATATTGATCGAATTCAAAACAATTAAAGCCACTTAAAGCAAAGGAAAAAGAAAGCCTTGATAGATTGTAAATTTATTATATATGGAACATCACGAACGCGCGTTATGCGTTTATTTATTTCCTGATATCGATATTTTTTTAATAAATCATTACAAAAAACATGATTTCAAATAAACAGATTATTTAAAATAACTTTAAACAATATTTTTTGTTTTAAAATATTTTAGACTTTTTAAATTAAAATATTTTTTAAAATAAAGTTTAAAATATATTTATTATTATTTTATTTTTTATATTGCACATACAAAACAATCACATAATGATACATTGAATCTTGTTACGTCTCTTTTATCATCTTTGATTGCTATCTTTGATCGTCTTCTTTTTTAAGACAATATCACAGTAATCTAAGACAAGACTGTTTTCTCTTAATATTTAATTTAATAAACTTATATTGTATAGTAAACTTACATAGTATTAATTTTTTTAACATACAGAACTGTCAAAATACACTATGACAGTTGCTCACGATACTCTTCACAATATTGATATAAATTCGAGAGAAACATATAAGATTTTCTTCCACTTCTTAAAAAAGATTTTAAGAAAGTAGTTAAAATAATACAAATAGTTAATAAATATTAATTTTTAATGTTTATTGATATCTATAAACTTACATACTATTAACTCACTTAACATACAAACTGTCAAAGTATCGACGATTCATGGATTTTACATATTTCTCTCTCTCTTTTTGAGAGTGAATATTTTTATCGAGATAAAATTTATAAAAATTTTTCAAGAATCATTCTTTATTTAAACTAAATTAATTGCAACGTTTTATAATTCAAATGGTACACTTTACATCTGCATTTAAAAGTTTATTTAAGCTTATACGTATTAACTCAAGTCTACCAAGTTGACCGTTGTGCTCTCAGATTTGTGATGATATTTCCTCTCTGCGCATTGTAAAATGTAGATAACGAGCGTAACAGGGAATTAGAAAGTTTTTCAGCCTTCACTCTTCAACTGAGAGCTCAGTTTGTGTCCTCTGACGAACGACTTCGTTGATCCAGCTTGCGTTTGCTATGAAATCGGAAGCGAGCAGATCCGACAGAAAGAAGAAACTTTGGCTCAAACGAATGGATCCTCGCGCTTTAAGCGAAAGTTATCCGCGCACTGTTAATGCGTCTAACTAGCTTGCTTCTCTCGCTATCCACGCACCTGCGTCCTCTTTCCTCTCGCCGCGTAACAACATCCTTTGCGACCGAAACCCTGGAACTAGCTTTGCGCGTAGGAATAACATATACGCTGCATAATTGGATTGCACAACGCGTTTCCAGTTTAGCCTATGCAATGTTATACAAAGTAAAAATCTTGTATAATATATGTACGTTGTATGTAGAGAATATAAGCCGTATATATCTCTTTATATAAATCTCTGTTCTTTTTGAAGATGTGAAATATCATTAAGACCAAAGTTATATTCACTTTTCAGAGAGAGTGCTTTTATGGCGACTATTGAAAGCCTTGATTAGATATTTAAATATTAAACAAATTCTTCTCCCGTTTCAACAGTCGATCGAATAAGAACTAGTAACGTAATAAAAGCTGACTTCTCTTTCTCATGTAAAGATTTACTTTTATTATGTATCAAGTTCTCGATAGCTGAGGTGAATGATCAATCAGATGCAGCTAGCTTTTGTTAACGTTGCTCGGATTAAATTCAAATTCAATCAATCGTGCCATTATGTGATTGCTTGTTTCAGAAATGACAATAAATGCTCGGAGCGCGTACTAAAAGATTCGGGAAAAATCATCGATTCTATCTGGTTATTTATTGTGTGTCTGGTTATGTATTCTTTTGTTAATTTTTACGAACACTAATTAGTATTGGATAGATAATTAAGTGGAAAATAAATGAAAAATGTGGCGCATTTTTTTTTCGTCTTTTTTTCTTTTTTATCTTTTGATGGCATATCATATTTAATACATTTCTTTATACAGATTATTTAAATAAATTTGCAGGAATGATATTACTAAATCATATTACACTTTTGATGAGTTTTTGGTTAAAGTTAAAATTAAAATTTAATTACAAAATAATTTAATTCTAAAGATTAATTTTTTAAATTATAGTCATAAAGATCTGAATCTTAATTAATAGTTTTATTTTCAAATAAATTGTCTACCAATTTCTTTCGAACAGAGATTAATATCGGATAAAAAATATAATAGCAATATGAACGTACAGAACATTTTACTTTAATTTCCAACGTTGTATATTTTGTGAAATGTATCAAATGAATATTATTTTGATTTCAAGATCATTATATAATCATTATATATCCCATTAACGGTTCATATAATTCTCCACAATTCTCTTGACGGACGTTTTTCTATATTATTTATCTAATATCTCTTTAAGATTTTCTTTAAGATATGCAGCTTCATGTAACTTCAAATAAATCATCCAATTTAAAAAATATCTCAATTGGGTCATATATAATTTGCTTAACGACAGAGACTTAGGATGAGGAAAAGGAAGCCTGTATTCTGGATTGTGTAGAAAGAAGTACGCCATAAAAATTGTAATAAAATGGTCGTTAACTGTATAAGCCATAATGGAGTGATATTTGCGTCGTCCTATAATGTCGGTCTGCTCGCTTTTCGCTGAAGCTTTTAGAAAAACAGTATCAAAGCCATGGCTAATCGTAAATAGAAATTGCGTGGTTGAACCGTATTTTTAGTATAATATCTAAGTTATTTTTAATTTGGATTTTTAATTAAAAAACATGAGTCAGTTTATAATTAAGTTCCTCACAGCTGTCTTTTAATTTGTTTTTATACTACAAGTTATTTTCTTCCTTCTATACACATGGAAATTTCAAATATGTTTAAAACGGATGATTCACATATATACACACAAATATATATATATATATATATATATATATATATATATATATATATATATATATATATATATCTAATTATTATTCTGACTTAATGATTGAAATGGAAAGCTAGTTATCATGTACTTATCCAAATTATTTTAATCGCCTAACCGATTACGCAGAATTAATTATATCGCGTCGAAAAGAGAATTTGGAATTATATACTTATACATAATGGGCAATTTAACATTTTGCCACTTTACCATGTCCGCTATATTCACCAAGCAGATACGTTTGTATGTACATCGTATAATACTAGAAATACATTTATATTTGACCGACAATCAAAAATAAGATATCATAAAAGTCACGATAAAATTGTTTCTGTTACGATCCAGCGTCGAACAGTATTCCATGTTTATACCGTACCGAATGTTCCAGGACGCACTTGCCTAATTGAATTTCGAGAAATATATTAAGACATTCAGCTCGCGCCATATAAAACATAACGCTTATTTGTTGAGCAATTATTTACACACGGAAAGAACAATTTTGCTGAAATATCCAAAAATTTAACTGGTAACTAGTTATATATATATTATAAATAATTTTATTAAACTATCAAAATAATTATGTAGGACATTCAAGCTAGTTGCTAGAATATCAAAATTTTCTGCAACATTGTTTATTATTTTTAAACGTCCTATATAATTATTTTGATAGTCCAAATTATTTTCAGCTCTGTATCCGACTAAATTTTTGAATACTTCTTTCCATATAATCACTTCTTTCTCACAATTTAAAATGCATTATATTCTAATTCTGTAAAATAAACGGCACACGTGTGCTTATCTCATAGCAAATCTGCAATCAAACAATTCTCTATATAAATTAAATATTAAATTAAATAAATGCAAAGATGAACTATATTGAAATATTTCTGGAAATATAAAAAAATATTGTACAAGTAATATAAAGAGATAAACTGCAAAGTACGCATACGGTCGATCTATCTCTCAGATTTTGCAGTGAAATCCTTACAGAAAAATACTATTGGACTCACGAAAAAATTCCTGAGTATTGGAAATTACTCAAAAATGAATCCAACTGTACATTACTCGTTTTCAATAATTTATTCGTGAGTCTAATAGTATTTTTCCATAAGGAAATAAGCGACAGAATCTCTTGTGGATATATCGCGTAAGGACAGCATCATAAAAACTATAATAATAATATAATTGTTGTTATCGCATAGACACACGGGACAAATAACAAATTCTATTGCGAGAGCTACCAGTTCTGCGAAATCGGCAGATTTTTTTATATAGTCACGAAAAGAAACGTTTTCATTTAGTGATTAGAGCAATCTGAAATATTTGTCAAAATCCTTAAATTTTTTTTAATTCTAAAACGCCATTTTTGGCGTATGTACAGTTCTTACGCAAGATATTATTTGGTATATTTTAGCTTCGTGGATAATAAAAAGTAATATTGTAGTTTATTATAATCGTTTCTGCACTGACTTGCGTTTCATCACACAAAAACGATGCAAACAATCGGTTTTCGGTGACACAAAATGCGAGCTAATACTACTTCTCGTAATTCGCGGTGTCGCATGTCGTCGTAACATCGACGCTGCGAATCCGATTATGCTATTATCGCTACATTAAACACGCTGCTTGGCATTTTCATGGATCCCAATCTCCTGTACGTGACACGGACACACGTGCGATGTTCGCGTAGCGGAACGCAAAGAGAGCCATATTCGCACCGCGAATTTTCCACCAAATGCGACTGTCTATTTCTACGTTTTATTCGTCTAACGCGGACGCGTTTAAATGTAGACATGAAATGAGAATCAAACGGTAACATTCAGAATTAAATGTGTTGTGAGAACATGGCTTATTGTATTCGTGTAAAAGATAACCCAGCCACTTTGGCATAATGCTAGGAAAGGTTGTTGGTATAGCATAATGCAACACAATGGTACCAAATTGCAAAGATTAGCGTCGAGAAATTTTAAGTGTTTTCGTTTTACACTGGTCTTTTATAGAGACAATCGCGTATAATAGCACGAAAGCGCTGAAACCACTAGACATAATAACTTGCAAATTAAAATTTGAGTTTTTAAAATGAAGCATTTAGAATTAAAAAAACAGAGGATATATTTGTATTATTTAATCGTATATGTAAAGTGTAATTGCTGTATTTTATTATCTTTGGAGATCTACACGAAAAGAACGATTTTGCTGAGGGATTTAAAAATTTTGCTGGATGCAGATCTGAAAATAATTTTGTTGAACCATCAAAATAATTTTGTTGAAATCTTAAAAATAATGAGCAATGTTGCAAAAAATTTTAATATTCCAGCAGTTTAAGCGTTCTACATAACTATTTTGATAGGTCAACAAAATTACTTTTCTGATTTGTATCCAGCTGAAATTTTAGATCTTTCAGCAAAACCGTTCTTTCCATGTAACAATCATTTAAAAATTTTAAAAAAAGACAGTTGAGAAAGAATTATTCAGAAAGTCCATTAAAAAGTGTCATTATTCCTACGTGAAAAATTCGCAAGAATGTCGTTCTATTGCTGCACTTATGATATTGCTGATGAAGGCTACTACGCGGATATACCGTCCTTGTTTAAAAGCCTGTTAGTGTAGTAACGGGGAACCTCGAGAATATATAGGATCTTCCCCTCTCCAACAATCTTCCTTCCGCCCGTCTCATTCCCCTCTGCAGTGATACAGGAATGTCTGGGATGCTACTATCGATGGTGTAGAGCTCTAGGGTGATTCCGGCGTGGCCATTATGGTGATTACATTAGGTACCATCGTGCCGAGCAACCCCGCGTGCGGGGGCTCACTTGGTTTATCGAGTGGACAATTCGATGGAGAAAGCCGGATCGCCGATTCTGAATAATCCGCCGCTGTCCCTCGACGTTACAAGCGTGTCCGGCGCTTGTGCAATTTGCGCGGAAATGATAACGGGACGAGAGAAAGGCGTCTTTCATTTTGACGAGAAAATTAGCATGTTACCGTAAAGCGCACACTCCGTCATTCTTGCCCTTTCAGTCGAGATAGTGTGGTAACAGTAACCGTGTCTCGTGAATCCTTTAACTACTTCTCGTTAAACTGCTGCTTTAAAATTACACAGAATATTGCACACAAAATATTGCAATTACACTATATTGCCCAGATTAATTATTTGTATATTAACCATCATAATGTGTATAACACAAATTAAATAACAAGACAACTTTAGGGGAACACCAAAAAAATTAAAAATAGATCATACAAATTCTCCTTAATTTATCGAAATATTTTCAGAAATAATTACAGAATATAATCTTTCTAAAAAATAGAGGTTAAACTAATCATACAATTTTAAAATCATTATACAAAGATTGCTTTGATTACTTTATTGTAGAATAAAGCGAACTGCAATAGCAAGGCGAAAAATCAATATTGATACAGTTTTTGGAATACTGGCATACGTTCATCCTGCAATTTCTTCTATTCAACGCGAATACGTTTACCGCGCGTTTGCAACAATATACAAATAAATTGTTTAATCGTATCATATTTGCTCACTTTATTAAATGTACACAATTAACCAACAGTCTCTTTAAAGCGGATGTCGCTTGCGATGCAACGTAATAAAGGATAAAACGATTTTGCCGTGTGACGGGTATTACGACATTAATTATTACTACTACACAATGGGAATATCCTATCGTAACTATCTCTGACGTTTAATATTGTTTAATACCATTTCCATACTACGCGCTTGCTCAGTTAATGTAAATAATTCTCATTTATGAATCTTATTGCATTGCCATTATAATATTATTACGAAATCTCAGAAATAAATTTTTTAATCGAGATGTACTAAGAATCAGCTAACATTAAAATGTATCTCTTTACTGGGATTTTGATTGCAGTCACTCACAGGTATTTAAATATTCTAGCCTTAGACATTATTACAAACAATACTTTCAATTTTGACGTTAGTGATTATAATTTTTTTTCTCTCATACTGTGTGCTTTTACATTACCCGTGTCAATTTTATTCTATTTTTAGACAAATTGACTCCTGTGTTTGACTTAGACTAAGATTTCGAATTTGCAATAACGGAAGACCAGGACAAACAATTTGCATCTGTTAAATACTAATTAAATGATAGTTTATTACGGTATTTTAAGCGAGGAATCTTGTCGAAGAAAATGCGATATTGCTCCAACATAAATAATTTATATCAGACTTTATGTTAGGTATCGTTGTAACAACCGGCAAATTTAACAATTTCATATGGCGAATTATTATGTAAAATTTATGTTTCTTAGATTATTGTTAAGATTATGGACATTTAAGATAATATGACATTGAAAAGGACCCAATTGAGGATCGAAACGTCTGTTCTTGTAGTTCACACTTTTAAGTAAATATAATTTATTAGCAATGATATCCACTTAGGCTTTTATGCTCTTTTTGTTTAATTTATATACTAAGAAATTATTTGATTAGACTCGTTTCTTCGAAATCATTATGCGACTTCGTAATCTTTTCTAACTTTCTTTCCTTGGAGATAATTCTTTATCTCGTCATTATTATAAATGCCAATCACAAAAAAAATTTTATTTATTATAAATATATTTTAATTGCGATTTTAATTAAAATACATGTATATGTTGAAAATATATGTAAAGAACAATTTTGTTGAAGTACTTAAAAATTTAGCTAGAAACAAATTTGAAAATAATGTAAGACCATCCATTTTGTAAGACCATCAAAATAATTATGTAGGAGACTCAAGTATGACGAGCAATGCTGCAAAAAGTTTTGACATTATAGCAAACAGCTTGAACGTTCTATATTTTGATAACATTACATTTGATAACATTTTCAGATCTGTGTATGCTAGATACATAGCTAAATTTTTAGATACTTCAGCAAAATCGTTCTTTCCGCATAGATGAATAAAATAATGCAAGATTGGATAATTGATATTTTACTGTCACTTTTACACTAAAATGGATATATGGATGATTTTGCGGTTAGTGAAAGAGGAAGCTCTACTCTATTTTAGGGTCCGTACCCCAACTTCTTCGCACACACCGCGAAGTGCAGAAGTTCCTCCCTTGTAATAGGCTCGACGGCCTTTACGTTTTCTTTTTACGGACTTTACCCGCGCATTCCCTGGAGAACGCGAGACGAGAGACGGCGTTTTATATCCCCTCGGCCTCTCTTCCCTGCGGGGGTGCCGTAGACTCGAGTTAGTCGGGTTAGACAGGCACACGCGCGGCGTTCTTCATCCTTTGTTTTCCTCCTTCTTCCTTTTACCCACCATCGTTTTCATTCTCTTTCTCTATTATGTAAATAGTAATACGTTACGTTGTCACGGAATGGAACGCGTCGTATCCGACGTGTACGCGAATCGCCGTATAACATCCCTCCCGAATGTGGGGTACGGATGCGAAGTGACGTCATACTGAGTGTATCCCTCCCACAAAATTTATTTCGAGAAATCGAGAGAAATAACTTTAACTTATTGCTATATTAAGCCATTTTAAAACAATAAAATATTTTGTAATGGTAGTGATATTATTGCCATTTTAAAACATTTCAGGCAAAACTTTATTTGCCTTCCTTTAAAATAGGGATTTCATTAACATATTTTTGCTGTACTTTTTGAATTTTTTGTTCTATTTTTTAATGTTCTACACGAGTATCATTAAATTCTCCGCTATTGTCTAGAAAGAGGAATACTTTTGTTAAGTTTTTGTACTCACCGTGGTTTGGTAAGCACAGTTTATTAAAAGATTAAATTATATTCTGCTTGCAGTGGCAAACTAAGTCAAAAAAATATATTAATATTAATTGGAAAATTTTTAAGATCTTATTTAAAATTTATTAATTTAATTAATCTGTTCTTTTTCTTTTTATCTTTAGTTTTATTTTCAGTTTAAAAGAGCTACACTAGCTATTATTATAACAATACGCATTCTACATAAGCTAAAAAGAAATTTAGTCTAAAATGAAAAACTATATGGAAAAACGATTGCCATAATTCATAACAAGAAATGAACTTTATGACACATACACCCCTATACATTCATTTACTTTGGCCAACACCGTTGCAGTGTTACCGAAATGTAGCAATTGCATTTAATTCTACGAGCGTCCGTATGTCGCCGAGGTGGAAAACGGCCACGTTGTTTCCTTTTGCAGCTGTTGCACAACGTTTCCTGCCAGCGGTGATGCGCCGTTGAGCGAGGAAACAGGGATGTTGTCGGTGTAGTTGGCTCCTCAACGCGTTTATTTCATTTTTTCTTTCTCATATATATTCTCAGTTATGTTTGGAACATTCTCGTTGTCTTTTCTCGCTCGCTTTCATACAAGTTTTCCTTTCTCTCGTTGAGGCAAACCTTTCCACAATTTCCTTAAGCTTATTCTCCTGATAACATTAGTAAACAACATCCGATTTAAAAAATTCGTTGATATAAACACAAATACTTTGCAATATTTTTATTAAAGGTGATAATTAATTATCGCAATGATCGTTAAATCTAATATCAAATATCTATCAATCTATCAATAAAATTGAAATTAAAATTGGATAACTAATGACAATTCAGGCTGCATAATTTATTTTTAATAAGATATTAAAAATAAAAATAGAAGAAAAGTTAGTTTTTTAGCATTATTTATACATATATTTAAAAATTTTATTTTATCTATAGACTAAATTTAGGAAAGTCAAAATCAAATATTTAAGAGGATATATGCGTTTGATTTTTGAAAATTAAATATAACTTTAAAAACTCTTAAATATGTATATCATATGTATACACATGTAAAGACAAATAATTCAAATAATTCTTAATATAATTTTTTGATAATAAAAACGTGAAAATTTACATAAAAAAGATTTGATTAACATGACTTTATAAATTATTAAGAGATATTTAATTATACATGTTACAGACATATGAGCAATGAAGTAATAATAATGTTATTTATTATATCATAACGGTTATTAATATGAAAAGCAACGATTTATTTAATAAATTTTACTAGATTTGGATTTTACATTATGTATATATATATATATATATATATATATATAT
>JANQDE010000048.1:817134-833540 GCA_037157785.1 Cephalotes varians | reverse complement strand
TTAAAATAAAAACAATTACATGCATAGAATGTATTGTCTTCTATTATATTATATTATATTCCATATATTTTTGTAATATAATTCAGGATTACTCAGTAAAATAAAATTTCGTAAGCAAACATCGTATATGTGTACAAATGTAAAAGAACTTTTAATACCAGATGAACGAGAAAAGCAAAAGAGCAGCGATTGTCAGCAGTAAATTGTGAGGAAGTTCTGCATCGTAAGCGATAACCGTCATAAATTACGACAGATAAATAATCGTGATTTCGTTACGCTCGCGCGAGCGCCACGAAATCAACGCTCAAAACTCCGCAATTATTTCCCAAGAGAACCTAATAATTAATTTCTCGATGCGCTTGCGTGGTGGGTGCCAGTGCGCGACCCGTATGCATTATACGGACGATGAAGTTAACGGGGAGACGAGAAACTTGCTATCCCTATAAAGCCTGTTTCAGGAGAGTCGTTCTAAAACACTAGAACGCTCCGGGTTGGCAAAATATAATAATGCAGGAATTCTCTCTGTACCTTGTCATATCGTCGAAATGGTTGAGGAATTATTTTGTGAAAACACTTTTTGTTTAGATAATTTTTTTATAAATTTTTGTCTTTATATAGGACGTAATCTTTGGCTTTGATTATATTAGAATGCATACAGTTTTTATAAAGTGATTTCAAATTATGATTAGTCTATTATCCATATTGTCACACCATGGATTCATTGAAGATGAAGAACTCAAAAGTGAATTATCCCAACTTGTAAAATCCCCATTTTAGAGATTCAATCAACATCCAAAATTCTTACACGTCTTAGCTTCTCGCTGCTATGGAACGCTTAATTCTGTTTCGCAAATCGTTTCCAAATCCTTATTGTGACGGATTTCATCGGTCGCGCGTCTTTGCCGTCGTAAATATTTTAATTATCTCCGCCGGCGCTGGAATCGCGCGAGTTAATGTGGCCCGGAAAAATCCGGGAAATCATTTCGTCTGCACGAGTTGTCGAAACGAGTAGTTCGTGCTGCTAGGATTACCGCGGGCCGCGTTCCTCGACGAATGTAATATTCGTGCACACTGCGGTTCTTGATAAGGCTGTCAGTAATACGCTCTCTTTCTCCCGAGTGCCCTCTTTCCATTTTTCACTTTTTTTCCCCCTCGCTCGCTCGCTGTATTCTCCCACACGGCATTGGCGCTCGTAAGAGATACTCCTTTTCGCGTATGCGATTATCATTAAGATTATTATCGGTGCCTTCCATTAAGCTGTCTGTCTGGAACGTCGCGATATAAGAGGCAGAATATTCTCACAAATTTTTCTAAAAAATTGCACAAGGTCTGTTTGAAGTATCTATATTATCTTATTTAACTACATCTGAATACAAAACTAGTTCAGTGCACTTTTTGTGCGTAATACGACGATCAAAATCTTCGTCGTAATTTAAATATGATGTCATATTTTTAAATGGAAATCCAATGATCACGATACCTTCTATTAATCCCGTTCTGTCCGTAATTCCATAGTACATTCACATTTAGTACGTTCGCATTGAAATGGAAGGCTTAATTATTCGCTGACTTGCCCCGCGAGAAATTACCGATCCGCTCGCAAACGAATCCCGCGTGTACAATGCGTGCCGCGAGTAATAACGGGATAATCCGGTGGTGAGAAATCCGCGAAAAGCGCCGGCTATCGTGCAAGGAGGTTAGCAAGGTTCATGAGGAATCGCTGTACTCGTATTCACGGTATTATTCCGCACACGGACAGAGGATAAGAAAAGAAAAAACAGAATTAATCTCGCGATCGCATTATGAGTAGCGCACTCATGTTAAAAATCAATTTCTTGTTCGTTAATTATAGAAAGCATTGTAATTATAAGTATCTTTGTTTTAATTGTATTGTATAATATCCACGAGATGTGCAGAAACATTTTAATATACAAACAGACAAACAAACAAACCTTCATTAACTCAAAAAACATTTGTTTTCGAGTTATAAAATTTTATCTGTAACGTTATCCTTGTATATAATAAATGTTTAACTACTATTATATATAAATAAAACCTATAAGACCGACGCAGATGTTGGAACGTAACCATGTATCAATTACAATTAGAAATACATACGGTGGTGCAAACGTTTTGACTCTCGGTTTAGGTCCTCCTCAGTGTAACAATGTGATTATAATTTTCAGATAGTGGTTACACAATATTAATACTAATCGCAAGCTCTTAGACAAGCTTTTTTCTCGTTTGTATAGTAAAATAAATGGAAGATACATGTTGAACATTTATTTGAGTATGAATAAATGTTCAACATGTATCCTCCATTTATTTTAAAGTACCCTCGAGTATATCTTCTTGAAGAACATCATATATGCGTAAAAATCTTACGGAACATTTTTAAGGCCACTTAAAGAAATGGTGTACAATACAAGGCGATATATTGCAAAAATCGGAACAGCGGATTCAGAACTGTTGTCAGGAAATATGAGAGGAGAACGTGTAGGAAATTCTTTGAAACGTGCTCAAGTGTATATTGAAATGGACGGAGAACATATCGAACATTCGCTATAGATAAAATTTGACTAGAGAAAAACGTCTTATAACTCGAAAACAGATGGTCTTCGAACCATTGTTTTCTAACTTTCTCCTGTTTGTTTTGAACTATAAATTCTTGAAAATTGACGGCAACACTTTTATTCCGCGTAAACGCATTTATTCTATTTAAATGTATAGATATTTTGTACATTTATTGCACGAAAAGAACGGTTAACGTATCTAAAAATTTAGCCAGATACAGATCTGAAAATAATTTCTTTTCCATCCATTATCCATCAAAATAATTATTAGGTCAATGCAAAAGTTCTTGCAAAAGGTCAATGCGGATAAATGATGTGTTAGTGTGTTAATATGATTTTATAAGCAGACAGATTTATGATTTTTCTAAGTTAGCATCGCTACATTAACATTTATGCATGGCAAGCGAGATAGATGTCAATAACCTTACATTTAATACGATTAAAAATGAAGCCAAATAAAGAGCACTGCTTCGCCACTGCTTTTTGTTTTTTCACCAAAAGAAAAGTACTGCTGATGCACACGGAATTATTTGTGAGACATATGGTGAAAATGTTATAGCCATTAGAACGTATGCGAATTTAAACGATTTAAAAACGGTGATTTCGATATCGGACAAAGAACGTTCCGAACGTCTTGCAGCTGTGGAACAGAACGAATTGTGTCAACAATTTTATTGTAATAAAAAAAATGCAAAAAATTGATAAGAACTTTTGCACTGACTTAATATGGAGGACATTCAAGCTGCTAGAATGCTAAAATTATTTGCATCACTGTTTATTATGCTTGAGCGTCCTACATGATTATTTTGGTCTAACAAAATTATTTTTGGATATGTATCTAATTAAATTTTTAGATATTTTAGCAATATCATTTTTTTCCATGTGCAATTGCAATTTATAATCACGCGTATTCGTTTCATCTGTCATTATCTAAATTAGCATCATTTATTTCTTCCCTCGCGGTCGCGCAATCAAATGCATATCACGATACTGGTGATGTGCATTTGATATGTATTTCGCTAATTAAACCTGCGAGAATGCATCGCCGAAGAAACACCTTTATTGCCTCGTTAGTTTTTCACCGCGGAGATTCGCTGTTGTTTCCTGATCGGATAGTTACCCGCCTTGTTGTCTACGATATAATTTACCGCGAGTAGTCGAAACCGGCGCTAATTAGCAACGAGACGTGTATTTACGACGGCTTTACCGAGTAACACGTCTGCAAATCCTCGCCGACGCTCTCGGCGAACTTTCACGTTTACCTCGTGCGCGCAAGTTTAGCGAACGCTTTGGCCGCGATCATGTTTTCATTCTCTCCACGAGACGAAGGAAAACTAATCACACGTCGACCGCGGCGACCAGTAGCTTGTCGATTTGCGCTATATCCGCGACGCGCGGTGCTGGTAAAGTTTTAAATTCAAGGAACGTAACTTTAAACGTTTACCGAGCACATAATAATTAAATGCAAAGCAGATGAAAAAGGCGGTACGGTGCAGCTAGATACATCTCGTTCCAGCAATCTCCGTAATAAAATGATACAGCGCTCCACTTTAAACACTGAGGTGTCACAAAATGTTATTATACTTATATAATGCCGCAAGATAGGACACACTACCTCAGACTACCCCAACACTACGTGGGCGAACTTTCGAAAATATCGATTCCCCGATATGGCTCGCGTGCCTCGACGATACGCGCGCGCGGTGTCGTAACGATCGGATCCACCGTCGGTTTCTTCTCTCTCTCTCTCTCTCTCTCTCTCTCTCTTCGTGCCGCGGCTTCCGTCCCGAGATCGATCGATTTCCGTCATTCGTGTAGCGTGATGGATCGGGGTTCTTTCCACGCCGGTAACGACCTTCGTTCGTTCGTCCCGAATCGTCCTCGACTAAGCGCCGCGACTCGAGACAGATCGAACGGACTCAAGATCATGTAGCTCTCTTCTGGAAGCAGATCAACGATCGTTCGGATCTACGTATATTTTGAGGCATAGAGGTGGAAAGGTTGATACGGAACATCGTGAAAAAATTTATACAACGAAGGAGAAGATGAATTATGTTAAAAAAAGATTTTATTTTCTTTCTCTCTTAAAAACTTCTCCTTAAAAACCCGAGTCTTTCGTGCGTTCTTACTCATTGCGTCATTCTGATAGGCAAATGTGATAGCATTACGGAAACATTTCGAGCGTGTTGAGACGTGTTTTGCTCGCAAAAGTCGCAAGCCACTGATGTTTCAACGTCACACCGAGCCAGTTTCTCTCACTTAGGTCTTCTACTTTGCGACTTCGTGCTTAACGCGAGATTTCGTTCTAACACGTTCCGGCACGACGGACATGCGAGCATGTACCCGCGAATGTAAGACTTGCTACGCGCTACGGTTTTTTCACACAATTTACTTTAACGGGCGGATTTGTATGAATTTACCTAGAGTAAGCATGTGCTAACGCGACAACGTAGAACGCATAGAACAAAGACGCTTTTACACAAATGGGAAACCATGTTGAAACTTGCCGTCCTTTCTGGTTTCATTAACTTCTGTCAGTATCACATATTATAACCGGATTTCATAATAAAGGTTTTAATACATAATGAGATTTACGTGCTATCTAAAATAAGTGTCAAGGGATTATATTATAACAAAGAAATTTTACGATTTTTGTAACCACATTTCAGGGATATTTTTTGACAATTTTGCAATTGATTTTTCTTTAATAAAAATAATTAAAAAATAATTTTTTTTAATTAATAATAATTTTTTAATTAAATTATATTTAATAGATGTATTTACAATTACATTTTAGACTAAAATATTATTAAAGTATATGTTAAACCAGTTGAGAAAAAAGAATATAATCTTATTGTTTATCGCGATCTTATTTATCTCGTATTTTTAAATTTAGTATGAAATATTCTTCTTTCTTATTTGCTTGTTATCTTCAAAATATCAATAAAATCAATAAATGTGAACGTTTTTGATTGCATAATTATTGGTTTAAATCTATCAGGAAAATAAGATTAACGTCACAAATTGTTAAATATGAATATCAGGTAAATAATTTAACGAAGCGTTCTAATTTTTTAAAGAAAGGAATGGCTGAAGAAAAAATTATACGTTTAGTAAAATGTAACTTTACCGAATCTCTTTTTTTTTTGTAAATGAAATAGAACGCGCTTGGAAAGAAAACGCGGTTTCGATGTCGATCTATCTTCAGGACAGACGACACCACGAGATCGATAAAGTGTAGTTGGAATTTGTATTTTCTTGAACGTTCGCACTCGCAAGAATTTCTTCGCGCTTCAATTTCTCGCTCGCGTGTTCGCACGAGCTGGGTACGCACGTTTCTGACATAAAGGAGATGGTCGACCTATTTTGCCTCGCCTATGTCAAAATTACTTGGGCGATGTTAACCCACATTTTTGATGGCGATGCTGATGTAAGTTCCCGCTGTCAGTCGAACGTCAGACGTAATTGCAACGATTAGGTAGTTGATTATTATAGCCGACTTTATATCAAAGGAACATGTTAGAAATATACATCGAGAATTTAATCGAGCGTTTCTTTTCCTTAATCATATTTCGATTTCGAGCAATATTTAGCATATCTTCTGTTAGGATTTAATATAATCAGACATGTCGGAAAACTAAACACAAAATAAATATCGAAGATTTTAATCAACTGCTTCTTTTTTTGTCGATCGAAAAGTGTATCATGATTACGAATAATTGAAAAGCAGAAATTCTTGTTTGAAAATAACGAAATTTGAAAATTGATTCAATTTCTCTGAAGAAAACTCGATATTTACAATTATTATATTTTCAAAAAARAAAAAAATTATTTAAAATTCATAATGAAATAGCCAACGTGTTCATCGATTCATAAATATTGGAGTATCATTTGGAAGATTTTTTGCAAACACATCGACAGAAAATCAAGTTAATAGCATCGATATCGTATTAAGATGCATCGAACACGTATTAATATCAATGAATTTATGTAAATGCAAAGCGTAAACGCCGCCTATCGCCCTTTTTCGCTCAGCGATAGACACGCGAGACGACACAGCGATCGTCATTACGAACATTTAGGCGAAACAGGTTTCTAAGATCTCCCGAGATAGCTTTCCTCGCGCTTGCCAGGCCTAGGTATGGCGGGCGCAAAATTGTTTACCGCCCTCTTGCTGAGATCATACCCCGTGCCTGTCTCCCCGCAATACCAAGCTTCTACTCAACTTCTCTCGACTTCGGCGTGGAAACTACTCGCAAACTTTCGGGCCAACCGGTCTTCGACGGGAGATGTGGCGCGTGCAGCTGCATTGAGATGCATTACCGGTCGAACTTAATGTAAGTACATGCTGCGAACAGAGGAATGCTCGGAGGAGTCCGCCGTTTTCTTGGCACGAAACGGAAACAAGATTTGGTCGAGGCATTTACGAATCTTAACGAGTCTGCCAGAAGAAATTGCGCTTCTCTCTTCTTTGTTTCGACGCTTCTCGCGGATTGTTTCTCGCGGTTGTTTCTCAACGAAATATTTTTGCAATTTACTTTTTGAATAATAAATATAGTTTAAAAAAATAGATCAATCTTTATTATGAACAAATACGAAGTGTTTCAGAATTGCTAGAAAGATATTTTGGTTATAGCTTTTTTTGATTAATTTATAGCCAATCGTTTCGTGATCAAAAGCGATCATCATTTGTACATTTTTCATTATATAATTTTGTGATTAAATTTCTAATTAATGTACAAAAAATATGAAATTAATTTAATTTTCTCTCTTAGAAAGAATTTAATTCGCTGGGAAGTATCTTGTTTTTAACTGTTTATTACCCAAGCAATATAAATATCTCCATTTTTGTTAACAAAAAATAGATTTTAATATTAATAATTAGCCAACAAAGAGGTTTATAGTGAATTTTAACAAAACTTTGATTATATTTAGAAAAACTACATACTTGTATATTACAAACAGAGAAGAAAACATATTTACATTTTTAATACTAATTTCTTGTGTTTTCAAATTTTGTGTATTCAATATTTTTAAAGATTGTAATTAACGCTGATATTTAAATAATCACATTTAGCGAATATCAATTAAGGCACGTATAATATGATAAAGGATCTTATTAAAAATACATCCGAAGATCGTAATCCGTTTTCGAAAAATAACGTTGCGTAATGTTGATTGTTCCGAGTTATCAGTTTGTTCGTACAGAACGTACATTGCGTACGCACGCAAAATAAACGCGTTAATCGTTATATCAGACACACAATTCACTCTCGTCGATCTTCCGTGAGTGTTGTGGGAATTACCCCTCAATGGACAAAACGCGTGAGTATTTCGCGATTTAGATTACGAGTGGAAATTGTAGAAAATTATGGATTGCACACGCCCGCGCGAGATCTCTCCAAGCCGGGGATATATTTTTCAAAGGGACGAGCTCTATCGATTATACGATTAAAGCCGGTGATGGAATCTTACCGTGGGGTGCGATCACGCGATTATTGCATTACATACAAGCGCATGATTCGTGGACACCTCGCGAACGGACGAATTAAATTATTTAGGTGTAAGAATCCGATGGTGGTCGCGCGATAGTCATAAATCATCGAGCGCGCAGATAACGACGGTGAGAAACGCACGATTTTTACTGCCTATCGTTAAACCTATCTTCCGAATGAGCGATGTGTTCGTTTGATTAAACGTAGCACTATTTATAGGTATTATAATCGCAAGTATTTCGTACCTCTCATTTGACAAGTAGCAGAAAAAGAGACTCAGGTAATTTTTGTCGCACTAAAACGAGTTACATCGATTAATTTATTTCTTTCGATAAGAGAGTCACTCTTAATTTTTCTCAATCATTCGAAACCGGCATGTTCGCTTTATTACAGCGATTAACGTATCTGCAATTAAATTACAGTAACAGTCGACAGATATGTACGTGCAGTTTCAAAAATTTGAATCGTAGGTCGAAATACGAACGTTGAAAGTTTATGATTTGACACGAGTGCTCGATTTGAAGTAGAAACTGTATTCTATCTTTATATTCTACATTGGACCCATCTTACAAGCAAAAGATTATCTCCGCCCGCGGAGGTCGACGAGCCGCTCGTGTAGTTTCGATAGCCCGTGGAGAGTGTCGTTAAAAGCACCGAAGAACACGAAACCGGAAACTCGACGAGCAGTCCAAATGTCCTGCGACAATTGAATTGTCGGCTGAACGTGACCGGAAAGTCGTGTACCGTGATGTTCGTCCTTAAACGCCGGTCGCTCTAGTCCTTGCGCGTTCTGCTTCCGCGGTCTCTCTCTCTCTCTCTCTCTCTCTCTTTCTCTCTCGCGCGCGCGTACGTCTTTTATCTTTTCTCCGTTCACACTCCGCGTCTCGCACTCAAGATTAGTCTCAAAACTTTCCTTCTTGTCGCTGCATCTCGTAGGTCGAAAGTGATCTTCGAAGCTTCACGCGTTTAAAAGTCGACGTGAGTCGCGGCTTGTGGAAACGTAGACGGATCGACAGTGAAACATTTTGAGGTATCGCCAGTTTTAGGATATAAAATCCGTTACGAGATACAAATTTATTTATAATTTTGGATATTTTTTAAATTTTTTGCTTGTGAGTACGTTAATCCTTCAGAGCCTGATGAATGAAAGTTCTTACTGGGCGGATAAATAAATCCGTTTATTGATTTTTATTTCTTTCGCGATTCTTGTGTCACGCGTGATGAGGCGGAACGCGAAAACGATTGTATCTCTACTACGATTGTATCTCTTCTTTATTGTATTTTTTATTAATGTAGAGAGCGAGTGTGGCGAGAAGCGCAGTGTGGCTCTCGCGCTCCAACGATCGCGCCGTAAATGAAAAACGCCGAATAGGAGTTGCTAAGGAGGGAAGGGTTTAATTGCATTTTACGGCGTCTCGGACGAGCACGGGTGGCTGCACGGGGCACAGCACCCGCTTTGATTTACGCGATAGCTGTTGCCGGTCGCGGCGGCCTCTCGATTTTACGTTGCGCTCATCAGGGTTCAGAGAGGCAGAGGAGGGTGAAATATAGCGCGGAGGACGCTAACAAAGGTCGTGCCCGAGGTAAGACGGGGGTACGTTCTCCGTCGCGAAGAATTTCGCGGTAATAATGGAAGCGCCGTAAGATTAGTTCCCTCGACGCCTCGCGGGATTTACCAGGGTGTGCGCGCGAGGGTGGAAAAGACGGACGTCGAAGAAAAGAGAACGAGACCGTGAACGTGGCGAATCCTAGCGCAGTTATTTTATGGCTGCGGCACAAATAACCGAGTACTTTAATATTTTAAATTCCCAATACAAAGATATTTTTATTTATTTAGAACGGAATGATTGCGTTTCTTTGAACAAAAAGTGATACGAAGTAAACAATTGTGAACTGAATGTACGCACCCGCGTACGTACTTATTCAGTTCTTCAGTTTCTTTTTTTCGGTCTACCACATACACGATGTAACAGAGAAGAGTAACTAGTTTAGTTAGTTACGATTCGGCTCTTATACGATATGCTCGCGTTGACCATAGAAAATGTCATTCTGGTCTGTTTTTTTCTCTCCCCTCGTGTCATCGACATACGTCAAACTTTGGGTTTCGTCTTTTTTATTCTGTCCCGCGCGTCGCGGGGTGGCGGGTCTCCCGATGGACGCGGACGGGCCATTGTTGCTCGACGTTTCAGAAAAAAAGTTTGCTGGAGCTACGGAAGGAAGAAGGGAATTCACGCGCGCGGATACAAGCGCGTACGCGCGCATCGTGCGTTTCCCGAGACCGTCCTTCGTTCGCTTTGAATTTTTAATCAGAGAAAATTCGAATGTGAAATTCGCGCCATTTTCGTCCGACTCTTCCTGTCCTGTCCGGATGAAAACGGTCACAACTCGTCGACTCGAAACTCTCGAACGCGTCTATGGAAAAGCAGATACAGTCGTCGCCATTGAATTATACCGAGTGACCGTTACAATACGGAAAAAAGAAGGGAGATAACAGGCCTCGTGGCTTGACGCGAACTTTTTTAAACCATGCGAGAGATACGTTTCATTCGTGTTGCGCCGGTTGGAGGTGTTCGTCGAGTTTTGGGTGGAGAAACAGGGGAGAAGCTAATAAAGCTACAATGCGCGCAAATTCGACGAAAATACAAACTGCCGCATGAGGGAATAGAGAAATGCATTTAGATCTTGTAATCTAAAAACTGAAATACATTTCTACATGCTATTATTTTTTATTAAAACTGAATTATAATTTTAAAAATTAAGGCAAAGTGTTTTTTTTTTGCAAATAACAAATTTTTTAAATCTTTTTAATTATTTTTTCTTTTTAAATATTTTAAAACATATTTTATATCTATATAAACATATTTAATGGAAAATAAAAATAACAAATTTTGTTTTCATTATCAAAATTGTTAAATTACGATATATTGTTATTAACTTTTACACTTACATAATATGATGAGGAGGACTTATGTAAGCACTTATGATAAAGAAAGAATCGTAAAAAATTTATATGCAAAGAGAATAATGCTAATAATACATATAGAAAAATTATATATTATAAACATATTTAAAAATAGTCGAATGGTAAATGATAAAGATATACGGAAAGAACAATTTTGCTGAAAGATCTAAAATTTTAGCTGGATACAGATCAGAAAAGTAATTTTGTTAAACTATCAAAATAATTATAATACGTAGAACGCTTAAACTAGTTGTTAGGATACCAAAATTTTTTGCAGCATTGCTCATTACTTTTAAGGTTCTAACAAAATTATTTTGATGATCCAACAAAATTGTTTTCAGATTTGTATTCAAAGCAAAATTTTAAATTCTTCAGCAAAATTGTTCTTTCCGTGTACAAAATACTATTGTCGAATCGTTAACGAGTCGTCGTGGAAATTTACGTGGGTACAAAGTCGATGGCCCGTGATCCGCAACGTAAACGAGAATCGGGCTTATATGGTAGTATACATATCCCTGAAGATGACGACGACTGGCGGTATTGTTGCATGCGTTACTACTTCGGCGGATGGAGCATTCGCTTCGACGGTCCGCAGTAATGACGTCGAGCGATGATAACGACGACGAGTCTTGGTTCGACGCCCATTGACGTCGCGTTGTCGTCGTTCTCAGGCGCGCTCGATTTCGCGGAGTCGAGTCGAGTCGACTCTTCGGCTTAGCCGCATGCATATTTACACAATGCACCACCCGCCTGTGTAACGCGGTTTAGTCTCTGCAACCGAGCGACACGCTGTCACTCTCGGTGGAGCGCGCACAAACGCGGGGGACTCGTGTGATCCGCAAAAGCGAATTTACACGACTCGCTATTGATGATGTGCGCCCGCGCCGTGGCATAACTAGGCAGAGCCTAGGAGGTTCGCAGACACCCTGTATACGTTGATGTAAGTAAATTTGGTCTACGCGATGCCTTAAGGGCGAGGCTCTAGAGTGGTGCAAAATTGGGCGAATGTATGTACAGCGACATGTACAAGAGCGTGTCGCACTGTGCGGTATAACCGAGAAAAGATGTCCTCGTTTAAAAATAAATCGAAAATGATATTTACGGGATTTATTTACGAAATTTAATTTTTGAGAAAAGTGACTTTGTCACTTGTCAAATCGAAGAATCAAAAATAACGAATCAAGAATCAATAATTTTACATGTTCTCTCTTCTTCTGAAAACATGTAAAAAAATTTTTTAAAGTTAGAAAAGTTTAACTTTTAAAAGAAAGTATCTCTAAAAATATGATGAGTTTTGCAAATCTTTTGATACACTGCAATTTTAGAATTTTCTTGCGACGTTTTACTAAACAAATAAAATTCCAATATTTTCTGTTTCTAAAAATGATCGTTTAGTTCAGAATTTATATAGAATACTATAGAGGACAAACGATATGTAGTTTGCGCTACACAAATAATTCCTGATTTATTTTTAATACAAAATGGATAAAATCAGCGCTTGATTCCTCTGACAAAATCAATTATTTCGTGCATATTGTAATTGTCCTCATTCTTTTTACATGTATTACACAAATATCATTTGTCATTGCAGTTTTATTTCATTGGCACGAAGATAATTTCTCTCAGAATATTTTCGCATAATTCTATTTCAAATCGTTGAAGATCAGATTGGAAATTGATTCGTCATATTATACAAATGGGCATTATCTCGGCAGGTTTTGGTGGAAATTGGTCAGAGCGCAAGAAGTTTAACGAGACGTCAAGACGTCGCGTCGGCTCCCATGAGATGTAGTATCTAGAGATTCCATGCATCGATCGCAAGGTCGAGGTGTTCGAAGCTTGGTTCTTCTCACGTTGTGCTCTTCATCCTGAAAATTTTATTATTAATATTATAGATTATATATGATACGTGATAAATAATAAATTGATAACGTATTTGTAGTATAATGATAATAATTGTTTTATGATTACATTATAATTATGAAGCAATATTCGATGATAAATTGGTTGTAACTAATTTCTGATAACATTTGATAGAATAATTATATGCCAATATTTTTTTTACGTTATCGAAAGATTTCTATTGATATTTAGATTAAATATGAATAATAATCATAACAACGGCAATGTTGAAAAATTTTTATTTTTATACGAGGAGGCTCTGTACGTGTGTGCGAATGCGTGTATAAATGGACGATTATCTTCAGGAATATGTATGCTAAGCTCGATTGTTCACGTTGCAGATCACCATCGACTTTGTATCCACGTAAATTTTCACGACGACTCGTTCACGATTCGATAATAGTATTTTGCACTGCGATTTTTGTATCTTTATCATTCGACTATTTTAAATATGTATATAATATACAATTTTTCTATATATCATTATAATATATATCATTAGCGTTATGTTCTTTGCATACAAGTTTCTTACAATTCTTTTCTTATTATATTATGTAAATCCTCATTATGTTATATAAGCGTAAAAGTTAATAACAATAATATATCATAATTTAGCAATTTTGATGAACAAAAAAGCGAAATTTGTTATTCTTAATTTTTATTAAATATGTATATGCATATAAAATATGTTTTATCAAAAATATTTAAAGAAGAAAAGAATAATTGAAAAGTTAAAAATTTGTTGTCTGCAAAAAATACTTTGCCTTAATTTCTAAAATTATAATTCAATTTTAATGGAAAAATAATAGCATACAGAAACATATTTCAGTTTCTAGATTACAGGATCCAAATGTATTTTTCTATTTTTCATATGAGGAGGTTACACACACATACACACACATACACACAAATAAAACAAACTGGAACACAAATAAATCTCTTCGTTTCGTGAATCAGTTTTTCGTCTTTCTCCGTCGCTTTATTGCGCGGCGTTCAATAAATTAGCGACAGCGAATCACACCGTGTCGAGAGCCAAGCGTTAATCCAATACTTTTCTGTCATTTGACAGGCCGGACGTGAGAGGAGAGGAATTAAACGGCTTTGGAGCGAAGAGGAATAGTCGCGGCTTCCAATTCGCGCTCGATTGGTTAACGGCCATAACTTTCCTTATCGCGTCCGGGGTTTTACCACACGCGTAACGTACCCTCCGGGGACTTTTTGCCACTCCGTGTCAATCGTCGACGAAAACCGTGAGGGACATCAGAAGGATGTCGTTCGATGAGACATTTGCACGACGCAGCTCTCAAATCGGTGAGACTCGGTCCTTCGGGATCGAGAGATTTCATCCTTACGCAGGATTAGCTTTGAGTTTCCTCGTGCTCCAAATAAACAATCGTTTATCTTGTTTTCTTTTGGCCATTATAATCTCTTTCTTTTTACTATTTTGATTAATGTTATACAGTTTAATTTTAAGAATATATATATTTTCTGAACTACGCAGTGTATTGAACTAGTATTGAGAAATGCATTACTGAATGTATCGTTGCTATCTAAGGCCAGTCCTGTCTGCTTTGCAACGCCAACTTTCAATTCACCTTTCAATACTTTATCTCTTATAGGAACTTTATCTCTTTTCCAATTTTTATTCCATGACTTTTTCGGCAGTATCTTTCAACTCTCACGACGGTAGACGTTTGACATTTGTCCGCGAATGGAGAGAGTTTCGGAAAGAGTAGGCGCATTCTAAAATTATCACGTAATTTATAAATTGTCAGGTCATATCTTAGTTAATTATTCGTCAACCGATATTAATCTTTTTACAGAAGAACTTATTAAATAATTTATTCAGTAATCGCTAAGAAGATTTTATAAATACATTTTGATATAATGTTTTCGGTATTATAGACATTATATTTATTCATTAGCAGTACGACAATAATTCAATTAAAAAATTATGAGCATAATTTCATGATAATTCTATCTACTTAGACAGTTCAAAACGCAATTTATCTACTTTTGAAATTAATTTAGTCTGATTATATGTTTGACGCTAGTTTGCTTTTTTACAGATTAAAAAAATTAAAAAATAAGTTATACCGTTTGTATGTTAGTATACGCTTCATTTTTTAATACGAGTATAAAATTTTTTTCTAAATTGAATTCTGTTTTCTCGATATTCGACATTTTCATTTTAAGCCATCGATACAGTCTTGTTTCTTTCATCGCAATCTGCGATATGTACTTTCTTCAACGATATGTACTTTGCGGCTTGTAAACGATATTCACTTACGGGGAGCTTTTATAACGTTACTTCTATCGACGAAAAAGTTGTCTACAAAGCAAAAAGCACATAGCACCTGTTCAGTACAATTCCGTTTACAACGGATTATAACAAGTCTCAGTCTGCGAATTCAGATGTCGAAAAATGCCTGTCTAACCGGATTTTGTCGAAAAATTTTTATGGTCACGTATATATTGAATGATTTTTTATCGAGCGAAATGAATTGCCGCTCAAATTGCAATTGAAATGTCTCGATTTCATATTTTTTGAATTTATCACTGCGAATGCTTTTTGTATTTACGAAATTGCTGTAACATCTGCGATACGTCCCGCCAAAATACATCACGATATATGTAATACATATTGCCCTATTATTGCACTGTGTTTTACAGAGATCCCATTCAGAGAATGGGAATGTCGAATGTATTTCATATATATTTTATTTCGGGTAACAGACCTGTATTTTTGTGATATTCCTGATTTTCGAATCAGCCTTTGAAATCATTCATAAAAATTCATATATAACATCAAACAGTGTATCCGCGTGCGACTTGCAAGTTTTATAGAACAATCTCTCATTATCTCAAGAAGAAACAAATATTTGCGAAAGAAGAAGAAGAAAAAGAAGAAGATTTGCTTATACCTAGATGTGTGCATGGCTCTCAACCTCATTGTATGAACGCTTATGTACACTTGCTCTTTTATTAGCAAGGAGAAGTAAATGAAAATGGATGATCAAGCGATATAAATGCGCTTAATTATCTCGAATGGGTTTGAATTTATTAGATCGGCTACGGTGGGCGCCTACGAAGAGCCGAAAATCCAGGACCGAAAGGATAGATGGATGAGTTGCTCCGCGCGCCTAAGTCGTACGTATCTCGGCAGGCATTGTATACATGTAACGGTGACGAGCTTGCGGGTATAAACAGAAAGCCGCGTGCGGTGCCGTGGCCCTGCCTTCGGTAAATGCATGCTCTGTAAATTGCCTGGCATTTAATTACCATGAGTAGGCAGGCCGCGCACGCTAAAGCTAAGAGCCCACTTCGCTCAACTCCTTCACCCTGTTCTGCTTCTCTTTCTCGTCAAGGTGAAGCAATGAAGAAAGAGAGAAAGGTAGATAAAGGTATCTAAAAGAAGAAGAAAAAAAGAAGAAAAGGAAGAGAGAGAGAGAGAGAGAGAGAGAGAGACACACA
>JANQDE010000048.1:773876-817048 GCA_037157785.1 Cephalotes varians | reverse complement strand
AATAAAATAATGAAATTTAAAAAAATTTATTTTTGAGAGAGAGAGAGAGAGAGAGAGAGAGAGAGAGAGAGAGAGAGAGAGACACACACACACACATACATACTCACAGACATAGAGACGACTTTTTTCAGTCCGGAACATACTACCTTTGCACCCTCTCGCGAGCGATGCGGGGGTTTTTCAGCTCCAGTCGTCCTCTCGTTCGCTCTTTTTCTCTCACTATATGTTGCATCGTGATTCTTCACCGTCTGCCCTTACGTTTATACATGCTACGGACGTATGTGTTACGAAGTACTGCTAAATTAAACACCTGCTTCAGTCAAACAGTACCTACTTCGACTCACCACTCCGAGCCACGAATCAACTTGCTCGTGTTTCACTCTCTTCCATCCTCTCTCTCTTTTTTCTTTCTCTCTCTCTCTCTCTCTCTCTCTCTCTCTCTCTCCATCTACGTTTTGCCACTCTAATTGGGTGCTGTTGTAAATCCTTTTCAGCGTCAGCGTGAGTGACACACATTTCGCGAGAGTCGTTTTGGAACAGCTGTTAAAAGCTGTTGTACCTTAGATATTTTGCAAGATTGCGAATGATGATAGATCATCAAACCGATAAAATTTTATTTTATAAAAAAAGTTTATTAGTTAAAGTTTTTATCAAAGAATTAGTTTTATATATATATATATATATCTTAGCAAATAATATAATCTCTTAGCAAATATAGTGAAACACAATTATTGGAACGCCTATTAAATTTTAATTATAAGAAAGACCAGTGTTATCGATAGAAATGAATCAAGTCCACGTAATAAAATTTTATCTCCTCATTATACTGAGAATAATTAAGTTCTACTGTAAGTTATAAGTTCTTTATTTTTAATACACACGATAAACTAACATTTTTCTTAGTTTTTTTTTCAGTTGTCCTAAATAAATCGAGGTATAATATTATTCGTATTATTATTAATATTATAAAGTTCTATACGTCTATTGTCACATTATTATTGTCACATATATATATTTTTTACGTTATCGTTTTCTTGTTTGTATAGATACTTTGTCAGCATTTCAAGCTTGAATGAATTGATCTTTTGATATTCTTTAATTTATTCATGAACACGAGGAATTTTTAGTGGCTGACACCTTTTTCTGAAATGTCAAACACACGTTCCAGATCGACATATCGTGATATCAGGAGACGTTGAAATCGTCTTCTTTGGTTTTATTTCTTCGCTTTTTCCTTTATTACTATTCATTGACGACGAAATATGAAACGCTGTGCTGTGCCATTGATAAGACCAAGATACGTCTTTGACGAGCTTCTACAACTCTTTGCGCCGCTGACTTAATACACCGATTAAATGTCAGGACTGCTCATTGCGTGCACGTTTGCGTGCAAGTGATCTCGTCTACGGCCCCGTTGACGTAATTGCGAGCCGATATTACAATCTCGTGAGCATTTACAAAGTTAACCGTATCATAGTGCAATATATTGCCTTCTTTTGATGCACGGATGCATATTATGTACAAAAAATGAAAGAGACGTAGACTTTGCTCTGCCCGCATGTCATCATAAAATGATTTAAATCTCGAATCTTATTATATTATATTTTACGATCGAAAAATATACAATACTCAGCGTGGAAAATTAATATTCGGAAGATTGGTTCGAATTAATTAATTATCAAAGAATAGAAATTAATGAACGATATAACGCTTAAATAAAGAAAAATAGTGACACGACGACCATGTCGGTCAAATCAATTATTTAGTGATCATTAATGCGGCAATAATATTTACATTGGTGATTAATTATACATGTGGTTTACATGGGTAGAACATAACTAAACAATTAGCCATAATTATTTGTTACTATCGCAACCAATGATTGCGATTTAATCATCTTCCACACCGTACTTAGCTTACACATATGCATTTGTTCAATCATGGAGATCACATTTAATAATTTTATGCATATTAAACAATTCATTCCGCGAACTTTCAGAACGCGTTACAATACATATTATATTATACGCGGACATACGAATTAGTGTTACACACAATATTAGATTATTATAAATAATAATTATGCAATTGAAATTACGCAGAACGTGACACGTAATGAAAATTTGAATGATTGAAAAAAAAACTTTCTTGTTATAAATAAATATTTCAGAATATTAATCCCACGTTTTACAAATAGCTAATAAGTTGCTGCATCAGTGGTGATTATTACAGTAATTAATTTGTTTTAAAGTTCGTGAAAATTCTGTAAGAACCTCAAAGGCAGGAAGCACGGCTGCGTACTTGGTAACTCGCTCCAATCTAATAACAACCAAGAGCGGCAGTGGATAATTAAGAGAGAAGTATTCTAAAATATTCCTTTCTGACAGGTACAGCATTTCAGAGCAATGCGCGATGAACGTTTTAAAAATAAAACGTTACGATCTCGTTCAATAATAGCGTGCGATTAAAGCACTCTTTGTCAATAAAAAGTAAAATTTTAATATTCTTTTACTTGAAATGATTATTTTTTTATTGTTATAACTGCAATGCACAATGTAAATGTTATTAGAACACTCGTGCTATTGAAAATTCCTACAGAATGTAATGAACGTTTCTAATTTAATTTCTTAATTTTTGAGTACGAAGATGGTTTGTGCTTTCAAGAACTATGCCACTTGAGAGATGCTTGTCAATAACATTTTGAATATGAAATTCGCTGTGAATGTATAAATATATAATACTTAACTCGCAATAGTTAACGGGTTAGAGAAAGTTAACAATCGTTCGGTCGATCTCACTCATCCCGAATTTAATCAACGCCGAATCCTCGGATCCGTCAGCAGTTTCGTTATTCCGAAACGCTAACAACGCGAATCTAACTGGCGCGCCCGCGGCGCGATGCGTTTTAATTCGCTCGCTCTCGCGAGTGCCGCGAGTTCTGAGTAGACGTCGTGCGCGAGGACTTCCTCGAGGGTGGCTCTTTGGGGGTGTTTTTGATTTGTTGGCTCCCGTGGCACCTACCACGGGGTGAAAGAGAGAGAGAGRGGCAGGTAGTACCTGCTGGAACGAACGCGAGTTACGGAGGTGCGGGTCTCGGGCGAGGGTGGCAGTGGGTAGACTGGGTAACCGCACATTATGTGATTTCTACAGGGAGCGAGCTAACTTCGCGATTGAATTGTGCCGGCGACAATGGCAATCTGCCAGGGCACTCGACGGTTTCTCCGCATGGTATTTTCAACGCGGCTGTTGCCGCGCCGCGCTTTACGTTTTACAATCATCTAACTGTTCCGTTTGCCTCGTACAATCGCACTATTTTTCCCAGCATGAACGTCAATAATTTTTTAATCGGGGTTTTTCTGATAAGACGCGTCAGAACGCGATGGTCAACATTCGAGTGAAAAGAATTCTCTGTATTAAAAAACTAGTAGCTGTAGGGTTTGATATTTTTGCCTATATAAATATTAGATCAAAATCAATATTCTTCTTATGGCATTCTTTAAGTGAAAGTCATTTACTACATAGTATCGTTTTTTATTTTCGATATTTATCAATAAGAAAATTTATTAATAAATATATATGTTTATTCTTAAACATAAATCAGCATAAAATTTGAAAGACTAGTATATGAGATTTGCGTGGTATTTTTACTCGAAATAGTTCTCCTATCTGGTTACGAGTGAAAGAAGGGGTGATGCGAACGTATTACGATTTTAAGATTCGTCGAAGGGGATACCATTGTTTTCTCATCCGGCACAAGGAGTCGTACGAGTCGACACGATGGGATGGACGATATTCAAATATTTACGCGGATTTTCCGTGAACCGAGTTGCGAACGTTTCTTCTTTCTAGCCACCTTTCTCTAGAGACAATGGTAGCAGCAATAAAATCTGTAAATGGAGAAAAAGTGTTGCGATTGAACTGCTTTTGAGTCTCACGTATTAGCTATTAATTATAGAAATTAAATTCTGCCTTCTTTTCTTGTATCTTATAAAAAAGATTTTATATTAATAATGATATGTAAAGTTATTTGATTTACTCTGAAATTTGGCTTATCTTATCGCAAAACATCGTTCTGTATATCGTTCATGTATATCATTTTGTATTTATTTAACTCACAATTATCACTTATTTCTTGAAAAAGATTCTGCGATGGGTCAAAGAATTAAAAAAAGTTTATTCAAATAAAAATGTTATTTCTACATACAATTAAAACTTCCGATAAAATATTCCGAGTTGAAATTCATCTACAGCTAATTATGATTTATTAAACTAATTATTATTTATCAATATTGTTCGTATTTCTTACTTTAATTATTTTTGCAATAAGAAATCCACATTTCGAGAGTAAATCGTGAAAAATTAAAAATTACATCTTTTTTGCTTAGCAACTTATGAATATGAAAAAGAGAAAAATTAGCGATTATTTTTATTAAAGCGACAGATTTTTATTAAATTGTCCTAACCAAGACAGCATAACTTAAATGCCATTACAAAGTATCTATTAGGCAGGCAGTGAGTGAGTACTTTTCGCAAACCTAATTTTTCAGAACGTGTCACTCGTCTCCCCTCAATAGGCGTGTGTCCTTTGTCGCGAGAGTCCTGTGACAGCGCGGTGGATGGCACGGTCCGTCGTATCAAAAGGATTTTCACTTTGGCGATCCCCACGAGGCACAAAGCCCGAATCTGCGTCCCGAGTATTCGCATGGGAAGGGAATACGTTGTGCGCAGGGAGTTAAGAAGGAGCTTAAAAACGCGCGGGTCACGCCGGCTTTTCTTCCCCATTTGCACACGAATGTTCCTTCCCGCTACGAGGAATTCCTTTCCGGTCAATGACGTAACCGATCTTCAGGCACTCCTGGGGCCTTTTACCCTTTACTTTACGCAACGTCAATCCCGATTATCCTGCTCTTAAACTTCTCCGCGTTCCACGGTCATCTTAATAACAATGGATAACACGCACATGCTACAGAAAATAAGAATAAAAACACATATCTCTTTATCTTCTTTTTTCTTTTCTTTTAGTCTCTTAAAATGCAAGTTTTGCGTTTGCGAACCCGTTATGGCATTATTTTAGAAAGTACTCCTTTCTTCTCTCATCTTTTTCCGCTTTTGAACTATGTGTCTTTCCATTAGGCCTCTTTCCCTTCTCGTAGCTGCGCGTGGTCGATGGATGGTTGCTATTTGTTTTTCGTTACGCGAAATTGCGAGCTAGTATTTCTCGAGGATTCGACAAACTACAGCATTGACCATTGATCGTAAGCAGGACGGGTGGTTTAAGAAGTGTATTTTTTCTTTAACGAACGAGAGAGAAAGGAAGAGAAAAGAAGGAAGAGAAGAAGAAGAAGAAGAGGAGAAAGAAATATTGCAACATCAAAGTTTACTGTATTATAAAGTATAATAAAGTGATGAGATAGCAAACACAAGTTCCATTTAAAATACGGAATTTTCTACATCTCAATGTTACTGCAATATAAATTGCATTATAATAGGTCGAATCATAAAGTTATATGTAAGACACTTTCTCATTTTAACCACTTCTTTTATTATCTATTATAACTCTTTTTATCACACGCACACTAATTTTATATTAATACTGATGTGAATATACTCGATAATTATTATAATAAATGCCAAAAATTTAAAAGTCATACAAACAACACATTTACAAACAATTCTTTTAGTTTTTTATCTCAATTATTTATCATAATATTTTTATATCAATATTTTTTTGTTTTTCATAATAATTGCAAATTTTTGTTATAATCTGCTGCAATAATATCAAAAGAGAAAGAACAACTGATCAAAATGGATCTTGGGGCTTAATAATATTTGTGTGAATTTTTTACAATTTTCAAACTCATGCGAACTGTGCACCGACAATTCGTCGGTCTTAAAACACAAACAGTTTCAAGCTGAAGCTGAAGTAATATCAAATTAAATTGCTGAAAAATTTAATAATTCTAGTGCTCATGAGCATCTTAGAAATACTAAAGAATTAATTGCGAAAAATATCACTTCAGCCGAGATTCGACTTTGGATCTCTCTTCCGTGACGGATGTTTTACTAATTCTACCATCGAGCAAGTTTCAAGATAAATCAAAATTATGTTACTTTTTAAAAATAAAATATAAAAAAAGAATAGATATGATCAAATTTTTGTAATATTCCAAAATCTACAAATCAAAGAAATAATTTGCGCTTTGATTTATTAAAATCATTTTACATAGAATAGTTACTCCTCCCTAAATCAATAGATATATAAAAATATGAAGATCAATATCTTTTTGTGAAAAATATAAAATAGATCCTTATCATCTTTTTCAATGAATTTTGGTACATTAGAGATTTGAAATCCGTCCGTTTTTCCTCATCTCTATCTCTCGCGATACATACGGAAGTAGAAATCAGTCAACCCGAGAACTATCTTGCGCAGGCATCGCTCCGGAAATTCGTGCGCGTTCTCGGAAGCATAAGCTTCGTTCTCCGATGTGCTCGAAGGACGAAACGTATACAGAAATAACGTTTCGATGGGTATGACGCGGCGATCTTTTTATCTCTCGAAACTCCGACGAATCTCGGGATGCGGGAACGATGAAGGCGGAGGAAAAAGCGAGGTCGCGAGGAGAGAAAAAGAGAGAGGAAAGAAAAAAACGAGGATAGCACCGAAGACATCGGCGCCGGCGCCGGCGATGGAGATACGATTCATCGTTCTCGGTCCACTGCCAACATTCGCAGCTTGTGGCCCTTAAGGCCTCGCTTCGAGAACTTCGATTTCCCTTCCCAAGACAGAGAGACAGAAACAGACAGAGAGAGAGAGAGAGAGAGACTGTTTCCTCTCTCATTTCGAACGATAGACCAAATGTTGAATTACGCGATACGCGATTTCTGTCTCCTCGCACGTCTACATGTTTGCGGAATGTTATAGGTAGAACGCGCCAGTTGATGCTCTATCAGCACGTCCATGATTTCGTATCGATGACGACGTGAACGAAAACGAGAGGGAAAGGGAGGAAGGAACATCGTGGTTGAGTGATGAGGAAAAGGGATAGAGGGGAATTTCAAAGCGGACCCGATTGGTAGCATCGATAGTCGCGTATCTCGCGACATCGTCTCCTCGGTTGATGCGCCGAGAGCGAATGCATGTTTTTCATGGCGTTCAATAAAAGATGGGGCACGTCGGATACGTATTGACTCTGTAGCTATTTTTTTCCTCCATTTCACGATGACACCAAGCAGCTCGGAACTTTAATTTCACGAGATGTTGGCTAATTTCATGAAAATACGAATTTTTAATTTTACGTTGAAAACACACAGTTTCACTAAAATTATGAATTCTTGATTACTACGGTTACATTTATGTAACTATCATGCTGAAGTCAATTCGACTCCATTAACTAAATGGCGTCAGAATTTATGGTAACGAGTTGGAAAGCAACGTTAATTCTAGTTTTTGTTACTTGTTTTTATAATAAATAAAGAAAATAACTCACCGACTAAATGAGTTTTCACCATTATGTTTTTCTTCATAATAGATAAAAGTTAATTATAATTTCTTTATTTTATTTGTAATTTTTTTGCAGTCTGTACAATCAAATTACTTTTCTTCTGAGACAGTGAAAATAAAAGTTTGTGTCTTTGCTAAATTATTCGAATTTTTTATTCATATTTTTTCATAAAATATAAAAATCTTACGGAAATAGTTTTATATGTTTTAAATAATAATATTATAATATAAAGTCATAAGAGAAGAAGAAAGTAAAAAATAATTTTTTTATCGGTATATAAATTAACTAAAAAATATTGTTACGAAAATTTGGTGGCATCGATCAATCGGTGTATAAGAATTTCGTAGCTATCGCAATAGAGTGGATAAGAAAAGTCGTGGAAAACGTGGCCTGGAAAACGATTCCGTGGCATTGTGGCACCTACACGTCCGCAATAAAAGATCGCAAAAAGGAAACGAAACTTTAACGAGACTCTCGTAGAATTTATGACTATTTTTTTTCAGTTAAAAGTTTCGGATGGTAAAAAGTAGTAGTAAATCATTATACTTAGACGCTTTTATTAGCGCGCACTTAGGATTTTTGCGTAAACTTTTTATATATCGAGTTTAAAACGACACCTATTCCATATTTATGTTGTTTAGTTTGTATGCACATTTATTAACGTACGCAATGCACAAAGTTTATATATAGTTATGAAAAATATTTTTGCGTTTTAATATATACGGCAAAAACATTAACCATCGCGCTTTTATAAACGTATCGATCGATCATTGCTATTTGAAAGAATATTACGTTCACTATTCGTGTAAATTGTCAATTCGGATTTTACAGTGACGAACATGTTTCACATTTTTACAAGTGAATTATTCTATGGCGACCGTTTTTTTATTTATTCGATCACCAATAACTCAAGTGACTCAATCCCGATTTCAATAATTTTATTCGTTGGAGAACGTGAATTCGTATTATTGTACGAACGTGTATTATTTGATGATTGACGATTGATTATCTTCTCTAAAACGAAAAGCAAAGTATGCGTGTAATTGCAAAGTCAACTGCATTCATTATGATTTATTCGATGATATACTGACTAATATAATGTAATATAATATGCGGATTGGTGACATATCCAGGAAATTTTATAAATTTTTCCACTGGATTTTCAATCTTCTTAATGAATCTATTTCCTGATTTCTTTTTTTCAACAAAATGCCAATTTTAGAATAAAAATAATTTCAAAAAGAGCATTAAAATATTTTTTTAATTTACATTTATAATAAAAGAATGTAATAAATATAGTTCAATCACCTTTTCTAAACTAATAGATAAATACGAGAGTACATTCACAAATGTTTTGGAAAAAAAACAATCAAGAATTATATCGATATTGGTTTATATGTAACTTCGTAAAATCGAAATAAGTTATCGTTATTATATACAGTATATTTCTATCGTTTTCACTTCGCTACTTCCAAGGAGAATGACTTAATTTCCTCCAAAAAAAAAAAAAAGAAAAAGGGCAGTATCGCGAATAAAGAGATGGCGGGCAAGCAAAACACATGCCATATTTCATCATTTAGCCTCCCTTTAACGAGAAGCCAGTGTATCATTGTACTCCATTCGAGTATTAACGCTCTTTGGCGCGGTGGGGAGATGGCGAACTTTCCATATATACTTGGGGCACGTAGTTTGGTATCAATAAATTTCCATGCGCGGGAAACGGATTACGTTTTATTACCCTTGTGGTCTGGCAGTAGATTATGGCGTCGAAGTATAACTATTCCGGCAACAACTCCGGGGGCCGGCTTTTGCGCCAGAGAGAACGAGAGTTCGGGGGGATAATCAGCGGCGTGGTCGCAAACAGTCGCGAAATGTTCAGCGATATAAGCGGCCGGGGAGGCATTATAAGCGCGATGCCGAACTCCTACAAAACGTCGTACTAATGGAAAATCGATTCTCGAAATAGTTTTCTTATGTAAAAATCATTTTGATCATTTAAAAGACCTTTTTTCGTTTCACATTGTGGCTCAGGGATGTAATGTGGATATTGCTTATACAGATTGTTATCAATACAATTTGCATATACATGTATATCTTATTATCTAAATAAACCAAAGTAAAGATATAAACTTTAAGATATTAAAATTTGACGCGCAGTTCGAACTGAAAAATTTAAATTTACATGTAAATATTATAAGGCAACCAAGATTCAATTTTAACCGTTCGTTGGCCGTTCTTAATTGCGATTCACTTACATGGTATAATTGAATTTATTGTTGTTCAAAAAAATAAATTTAAAAATGTTTGAGATTAGACTTTGAAATTCGAGAGAAGCTAGAATATACACGAAAAGAACAATTTTGCTAAGTATCTTTGCTAAAAATTAGCTAGATCTGAAAATAATTTTATTGGACTATTATAATAAAATTATAAAATAAAATAATTATGTAGGACGCTCTAACTAATTGCTGCAATATCAAAACTTCTTGCAGCATTGCTCATTGCTTGAGTTTCCTACATAATTACTTTGATGATCCAACAAAATTATTTTCAGATCTATCTATCTAAATTTTTAGATACTTCAGCAAAATAATTCTTTTCGTGTACCTTCATATCACAAATAATTAATGTACCTGAACTGGAATGCCGCGGTTACATTACTTTCTTGAAACTTGTTAAAGACTTTGAGAAGCGTAAAAAAGCAAAGAAGAAATCCAAGAGAGTATTGAGATCGATGGGTGTTTCACTTTCCTTGAACATCGAAGTTTCCTCTTTAATTTAACCCTTCTCTTCACAAGCGATCGACCGCTTCACCATTTAAAATCACGGACCGAATCGAATTCTTTCGGTCTTTGACTACTTCAAGTGCATTCATTCGCTGAAACTGCTACATGTTTCCTTAACCGTTTTAATTCCCTGTAATACAATGATAACTACGCATACTTTTTCAATTTCTTTTTAAATTAACGTATTAATTTTGTTTCTTTTTTATTTCAACAAACATTTTTCGGCATTAGTTTAATCTTCATTTTTATACTTTTTGTCTTATATATTATTTATATGTATGCAAAAATAATTATTTAAATATGCATTAATATTGTATACACTAATAAAATTAGAGAGAGAGAGAGAGAGAGAGAGAGAGAGAGAGAGAGAGAGAGAGAGAGAGAGAGTTTCCGAAGGCTTAAAGAAAAACATAAATTTTCCATAAAATTAGCATAAATTTTTATTGCAAGAATAAAAATTCTCTTCATTTCTTATTAAATAAGTGGACATTTTTTAAATATAAGCATGTGAGATTTTTTTCTCAAGAACTATAACTAAAATAGATGTCCTATATACATTATTACTTTTTCATGAATACTCATCTCTTGGTCAGTTATATAATATATTAGAAATATACAATTTATAATATATATCTGTGCTAAATATCGAAACAAAAAAAATGTAGACTGTTTGTACGATCAAGTAGAATATCTCCATCGTTTATTTGATAAGAATTTTGTATTGTGCGTCGAGTATCGCGGCGAGAAAGGAGAACGCGGATGGGAGGGAGGAGAGGGATGAACTCGAGAGTCTGGAAAATGCGACTATGCGGCGAGATAAGTGTTGCAACAGGGAATACGAAGTTCCTCTCACGCGTCCGCGTCGCGGGGTCACGGTTTCCGCGAGAAAGTTCGCCTCCGTAACGGAGCCATACGTGATCTATATGGGTTACCGCTACATTCACCGTCCGCTTCTCCGGCTCCCTCTCAAACCCTACGCGGGGTGTCCCGTAGCCCCCAGAGTTGGTACGCTATAAATTTCGCGGCTGAAAATCCCGTGTGATATATATACACGCGCGAGCGCGCGCACTGTATATGCCGCGATATATATCGCGTTCTGCACCCGCTTCTATGCCGTCGCCCCCACCCGCTCCTACGGTCGGAGGGCGAGATGGACCAGTGGCAAAGGGGGGTTAGAGGAGCGGCCGGCACGCGCGGAAGAGGTATCTTGACTGCGAGGTTAGGCTAACGTGGCCGGAGGGGTGTAGCCGGTTGAGTTACACCGGTTACACGTTGCAGTTCTTAGGTGTTCGGATGATTAATGAGGGCTGTTTCGCGTGTGCTCGTTGACTCGCGCGCGCACGCGGGCTATTAGTATGTTATCCGATATTATCCGCGTTCTCGTGGCAAAGATAGTTGCGAGCCTCGTCAAGTTTGCTGCCATATCGATTTTCGAAATGGAATTTCGGAGTAGTTGGATTTGTTCTCCCCTGATTGAATTTAACGAGTCTCTAATATTGATGAACTCCGTTCGAAGTCTATGCTCGGAGTCTGTTAAAACTAACAGGCAAGAAACACAGACTGCTTTATTATGTTAAGAATGTACTTCATTTAATCTTTTTGAAACAATACAATTCTTTCAACCCTCGAATTTAATTCCTACACGAAGATTCTTTTAAAACGTTAATGTCGCAAAAAAGTAATATCAAACGGAATTTTTCTCTTATTTTTTATTCACACATGCTGTTTGTAGTTCTTTCATCTGTCTTCCTTGAATTTTGATCGTGAAATTACTGTGACAGCTTGTGACAAAAAAAAAAAAAAAACGCGAATAACCGCGATGGAATATAACGGTGCGCGAAAAGAAAGCAGAACGGCTAAATAAACAAGTGAGCGAGAAGATAAGAGGATACGGAAAGAGTCGCGAGAAAGATGGAGAAGATTAACGAGAATGATACAGTGCGAACGTAGAGCCACACTTTGCTGTCGCCAGAAGTTGCGGGCGCGACGCTTTATATTATCCATGTGTCTCTGCAGTGGAACTAGTCGCTAGTGCCGTTCTCCATCACGAGCAAATTCGGATAAATTTTATACTCAGACAGGACTCTGCTAAGATAATTCATTACTTGCTTGTATCATTATCCTGTTTCGCTAGTAAAAAAAATATTAAAAAATTGAACTACATTGTTCGCTAGAGAGAGCTTGTATTTTTAATTACTTTCAATAACTAAATGATTACATATCTCACAGATTTACTTGTCTCACGAGAAAATCTAAATGGCGTCAACACAATAGAAATGACAGTATGCCGTGATTAAAAAATTTTTCATCCATGTTGCTTTTCATTTTGTTATCCTTCAATCTACCTTTCTCTCTTTGTCTCTTTCTCTCTCTCTCTCTCTCTCTCTCTCTCTCTCTCTCTCTCTCTCTCTCTCTTTTCTAGTTCTATTTAGTCATAAAAAGTGAAAATAAGCAAAATTAAGTCACCTTAAAATTCTTTAAATATAATAATCTCTGTGTTTCGGGTCACAAAGATAATGCTCGTTCACCACCTGTCTTTCACCGGACAACACCGCGCGCATACGAACACACGCACGCACGTACATGCACGCATACTCCATGAATTTTCGATAATCCAAATTGGATTCCCCAACTGGGTGCGCGCCGGTGGTTCTCGACGATTCTCGCTCTCCATCGGCCGCGGCTTTCCTGCAAAATTGTTTCCCCGTCGCCCTCACTTCGAAAGTTACAAATTCGCCATCCCCTCCGCTCCCGATTCGTAGGGAACGAATCGACGCACCAACCTCACATGCCGTCTTTCTCTTGTTTTTGTGGAATTTCCCGGTCGGTCTAGAACGCGGGAAAATGCGGATCGTGACTCCGCCTCTAAAGATCTCGAAATTGCGAGCTAGAAATAAAAGAAGAACGATCGATGGTGTGTTTCAGTTACTAGCTATTTTGTCGGGTAATTTCGTCCGTATCGAGGCCGAATCAACGGAATAATGTTTAATGGCAAGAGAGAATTTTATTGTTGAACAGAAGACACAATGGAGATGTGATTAAAAGCATAAACCGCAACCTCATTATTACATCATTGGTTCTATTTTATTTTCCACCCTTGTTTATTTTATTTCATACTCTTGTCATCTTGTCGATTACATCTGTTTACATTCATTTGCGAGAAAATAGCTTTTACGTGTAATTTAATTTAATTTATTTACAGTCAGCCATTGCTGATTCATTTAATCATTCATTAATTGCGTTATATCGCATTCCGATATGATTATGTGTATAGTTCCATTTCATATTCTATCGATTTCCGACAAGCAAATATATAGAGTGATTCAGAATTTACTTTTCCAACCGCTAGATACATAAATAAGTGGTCCTAGTAGTAAATTGTTACAATGGAATGTTAGAAAAACGGCAAATGTTAATAAATAATTTTTCATCTTTTAAAAGGCTAATTATTTGTCAATATTTATAAGGATAATAATTTTATAATTCCGTAGTCATCTTTTAGTCAGACAATTTTCGCATTATATTGCAATGATAATTCAGTTGCCACTCATAAACTCATACTAAACATTTTGTGATATTCTTTTTCGACGCTACATTTACTGTGATGGACGTTGAAAATTTATACAACGGTATTTATAATAAACTTAACCGATGGTACGGCTAATGAACAACGAGAATAGCGCCTGTATGCTACACGTGCGTTTTTACATGCGTCATTTAGCCTTATTTTATTCTCCAGAGTACTCTCATTTGCACGCTGTCGAAAATAGCGTTGTCGATCATTTTTCTTAAGAATTACGCAAATTTTAAATTGATAGCATTTTCCAGACATTAAGAAACTATAATCAATGAAAAATATATGTAATAGCAACGATTTTAATATTATGTTATATGATGTGCATGTACAATTAAAGCCAAGTACAATTTAATCTTCTAAATGTTTAACAAAAATAATCTTAATTTATTTAAAAATTTAATTACATTTTTGGTAAATGAATCTCAAATTTGAATTAAAAATTTTTTTATTTGGTCAAAACAAATTTTTCACAAATGTTTCTTCTAAATAAAATTTAAAGTTTTAATCGTCTCTTTATTTTTTTCCAAAAATTCTTTCCACATTGAATAAAAAATTCTGACTACGAAGAAAGTAATTTAAATCGTAGTGAAACGCCGCTCGAATGCACGTGCAAGCCTACATCTATACGAGACAGATAACTTGTCAAATTGACGGCGCACGTGCGCGCTTTGGTTCGCGTGATCGCAAGTTTGCGATTCCCTCTCGCAAGCGCGCGACTCTCTAATTAGTTTGACAAATCGATTGGCGAGCGCGGCCGGACGTGCAGGCGGCACGATACGGTGATCGGCTTTACCCGACTCGGCGATTCCGCATTGATCCAGATCGTTAAAACATAATGTAATCGTTAATCTCGCTGGGCGTCCACCTACGCGTAAAACTATTCGCGGGGATTATATCGATCGCGCGTATTCGTTATGTCGCAGACCGACGCAAAATGCGCGTCGAAATCCAACAGACTGATTGTAATCCACGACACTTACCTGATAATTTCAAGTAAATTTCGCGAGTAACACATATAAAATATAAACTTATATATTTGTACAAAAAAAACTAAAAGAGAAGCTGCCCAATTAAAATAATAAATTCGTATATCATCTCTTTGTAAATAAAAAAGAGAGGCTCTTTTGATCTTTATTTGATATTTGAATGCAGGGAAACGATGTTTCATTGATTGAGCTTAACTCATATTTCACGCATTTATCTAATTTCGAAAAATCATGCTGCATGTACTGACGCTATTACATACACGCAGACACTCGCGTCGCTTTAATAAAACGACATAGAGCACATGTGGCGTGCAAAATCGTGGCAAATGAGCTAAAACTGGCATATAGTACGATGATTTTGTAAATGCAAATATGTACGTACTTGGAAAATTCAATTATTACGAGACTCGAAGTGCACTGCAATGTTAACTTAAAATGATCATTATTGACGAGATGGCAACAATGATAGATTGCATATTAGATAGATATGCACTTTGTTGGTTTTATACTATTACTGTAAATATGATTATTAACTTATTAACAGTAAAAAGCTGTGCTTTAATGAATTTCGACTACAATTCGATCAAAATGTGGCTTTTATTCCTTGGCAACTGGTTGATACGTTTCTCATTATCAGATCGATCAGCTTTGATAAGCTTTATTAAATGGATAATGCATGAGATCATGAAAATGTTTATTATCAGTTAGCTATAATTAGCACCAATATAACATTAGTATGACTATCAATATCATTTACCTGTAAAAGGATCGAGCGTAATAATTTAATTTAGAGAGAAAATTCGATCTTTGATCTAATTATTAGCACGTTACATTATCCCTTTGCCTTATTGCATGTATATGGAAAAAGCCGTATGTATGAGGCATTATGAAATGCGATTTTAGAATAGCAATCTCATTTTACGACATATATCGCAATTATATCCATACTGAATTATACAGGCCACTGAGCTACCGCGATCCAAAAACAGTCGAAAGGTCGTTGCGCAGTAAACTCAATTAGCAACGATAACGCTTACGTGTTTCCACCCGCGAAAATGATTTTCCCAACGCGAGCCGACTATCACGAGATCGAAAATATTTGGGAGATTAAAATCATTTAGATTGGATTGTAATTTCGATTTCCTCTCGCCTCTCCAGAGAGGCGAAAACAAAGAAACGGAGATGAAACAGTTACGAAATACAAAAGAGTGACAATAGAAAACGCGATAAACATTTTAATTTGATATACGTACTTTGGTCTGACTTCGTGTCATTATTTTGAAATTATATAACAGTTTTATATTATATCTTATCTCCAATGTGTAATAAATTAATTGCTGTAGAAGTTGTAGGCTAGAGTGTTTTTCATGAATTTTTCACAAAGCAAATAAATAAAAGCGTAAAATAGACTTTTTATTGCGTAGCTTTGGAGAAAAAAAGATTTGGAATATAAAAATAATGTATTGTCTATTTGATATCATACAGTTCCATCAAGGTATTGCATCTCTGTACTTGTTGACCTCGGTTTGTTGACTTATCGATAGTACAATTTGCCGGACATCCTGTATATTATCCTTGCAGATTGTATGCGTGGCATCGTTGTAAACCGATCCGCCGCATAACACAGCAAACGATAAATGTTCAGGGATTATGCACGTCTATTCCCGGTTAAGTTACTAATCGCGCGGTCAAGCGACTGCATCTACGATATCGTGAGAAGCCGAGCGATGTTTCCCCGCGCCATAATGGTTCATTATCAAGGATTAGTTCAATTTGCGCGCATACGAGGTCACGTTGTATATCATATTCAATACGTGTGCAACGTCCAATCACGGCGGTGTTGCGCATGTTTATCCCAAACGATATGACGTTTAATATGCAAGGTTTGACGTAGAAAAAGGAAACGAAATCTATCTCTTCGATTGTTTTGATTTAATGAATCGAGGAAATGTTATTATGGCTTTTAAATTGCTTTAAAGTTTATACATACAACGCTTCTATTATCCGACACAATTGTGCAAATCAAAATTTTATAATACTCAAATGAAACGTTCTGTCGTTTTTGTTCATATGGAAAGAACGATTTTACTGAGGGATTTAAAATTTTGCTGGATATAGATCTGAAAATAATTTTGTTGGAATCTTAAAAATAAGCAATACTGCAAAAAATTTTGATGTTTTAGTTTGAGCGTTCTACATAATTATTTTGATAGTTCAACGAAATTATTTTTCTGATCTTTTTTAATCTAATTAAAATTTTAGATCTTTTAGATCTTTCAGCTGTTCTTTCTGTGTAGATTCTGCCGATAAATAACGAGTTTTTACACCGACTGAACATCTGAAAAGAAATATGGAAAGAATATGCTCGAGAAGAATTTTTATTAGCTAAAAACCTACTTACGCAAATGTGCCGACACAGCCTTGGTTCGATCAAAGGTAAAAACATATTTATATAGATACGTTCACTTTTATTGAATGAATCGAGAGAGATATGGGTATTGTTATATTGACAAATATATTCGGTATTTATTTTTACTTTTCTGCTCGAGATTCTTGAGAATATAGGAAACTCTCGTTTTTTTCTATTTTTTTGTCGGATATTGTGTTTTTATGCAGTACTGTAACGCGATCATTAGATCATGCTCAATTATGCCAATTATTTTAAACGAATTTTGACTTATTAATATTAATATATATTAATGATAGCTAATATCTTGTACGCATTTCATATGCGAAACGATAATGACATATATTTGATAATGATTCCATTGATCATATTATCGCAGATATAGGAAGCTCATTAATTCGGTATAAACCATCCTATACCGTTAATGCATTTTATCATACTTCTCGTATTCCGGTCACTCGCGACAATTTGAAAGGCCATTGAAATCTTTATGACTCAATCGACTCGATAATGGAGATAATCGATTAATGCGACTATTATAATGGCATGCATCCGCTAGTACGCGAGCATGCGTGAACTTTATTCCGAGATACTATTACCTTTATACGTTAAAGTGCATTCAGACATTATCATAACCCATATAAGAATGCAGTGAAATACACGTCAAGCATCATAAATACTTTGACATTTATTTTATTAGGTGTTCCAGTTAGTTTTGAGGGATTTTTGCAAAAAATATGTTCATTTTAGAGAGACGTTAAATTATATTTTATTGAAAATTTTATTTTCAATCGCTAGCTACAATTTTTTTCCGCTTTTCTGGCAATAAGTGAATTTCGCGATAAAAAAATGTTCGTCCTTCGAAGCGATCCGTTCTATAGTCCCTCAAAACTAACTGAAAACATCTAATATTTCAATTTACAAATTAATACGTTTTATGTAGCTGCACGGAAAAAACATTTTTGCTGAAGTATTCAAAAATTTAACTAGATGCAGATCTGAAAATAATTTTGTTAAACTAAATAATTATGTAGGATAATTATGTACGTGCAAGCTTGATTGCTAGAAATTTCAAATCAAAATTTTTTGCAGCATTGGTCATCATATTTAAATTTCTACATAATTATTTTGATGATCCAGAATTATTTTCAAATCTATTTAAATTTTTAGATACTTGAACAAAATCGTTCTTTCCGTGTTAATATTCATAATTAGTCTCAGTGAACAAAAATAGCTAATAATAATAGATCGATAATTGAGAATTGCAGCACGCGCCGTATTATATTTATAAAGTTAAAATTTTCATCTGCTTTTTTACTTCTTCGCTCTCTTTTTCTATTTTTGCTGCGAACCAACATCCGCCTTCGCTTGTCGGACAGAATGTAGTCTTGCGTATACAGGATGGTTCACGTCAAGTATTACAAGCTGTTTTCTTGGAAATTGTTAAGGATGGCGACAAAACTCGCCTTTTACAATTTGTCATGGCTCTTTATAGGACACCGTTGTCCAAGAAATCTTAAAATAACAAAAAATTTCTTGTTACCGCCATACCCTCTTGAGAAAAAGGCTTGTGACATTTTGCGTGAAATATCCTGTATACGTCACCGTTGCAAATAAGGTCGTGACACCGTAGCGTGTTATCATTTGTAACATTACGGCGATACATTACAAGTCTGGACGCACCTTTATATCGCGCATCAAGACTCGAAAGAGAAGAATCGACGGCATTTGCGTTTTACATACGTATCGCGTGGCCGCCGGAAGTTATCGCAGGAGAAGAATCGAAGTCTCTCGTGTTTCGAATATGTAGGTCGTTCGCCTAACCACAGTCCGGAGTTCTCGCCTGTATACCAATCGAGTCGTGATTCCATCTCTCGCGGCACACACATATATACACATTACATCGCAATGCGATAGATTCTCGAACTTGGAGAAATATCTCGTTTAATCGCAGCCTTCGTAAAAATGTATTGCAGAATCTTATCTCATTGCAGCTTATATGAGCCAGCCTGTATTACAAGTCTACATTGAAATAGTAGCAATAAAAGCTAATAAATAAAGAAAAAATAACAAAAATTGATTAAACTAGTATTAAATCTAAAGTATTAAATATAATAATTATATCGTGCATGTTTATTTATATTTTTTTAATAATTATTTTTTCAAAATACCGTCTGATTCAATGCATATATATATGATTTCGTTGTTCTCTTTCTTCTTTCTCTAATGACTGTAATATTTGTATGCGAATATTTCTTTCTTATTTTCTTCTTGTTGTTTCCTCTTTCGTCCATTACATTTCTCACTGTACCGTGTAATATATTCGCAAATAAATCTATTTTTTTCTTAATAAAAAGTCTCTGAAACTCTCATTTCAAGTCCAAAACTGCATTTTTATATAAATTCTCATACCAACTTATTTAGTCTACCTACTTAATTGACAGATTTATGGATAAAAGAAAGCAAGGAGTTATCAGGAGCATGCGTGTGTTATAATGCACGTTACGTACGCAATGAGAAACAATCTAATTTCAGTGCTAATGTGTAATCTGAAGTAGCATGCTGTACTGTGCATGCCGCATTTGCGTGCATTCTCGATTGAATTTCTTATGTTTCGAGCGCGTTTGACGCGCGTTTGAGTTAAGCGAATGTTAGATAATTTCGTTTATCTTGTTCCCTTTCCTTTCCCTCCGTGTCAAGTAGAAAAAGCATTTATATCGATGTCAATGTTTGCAGTTAGTTTTCCTTGTTATCGCCATGACGTTTTTTGTTTCTGTTTCGCGTTTATTCTCGTACAAATACGATACCGACGTGTCTGATACGTGGAAAGCACGAACGATATTTCTGACGGATTAGAAGGCAATATTGGTATAAGCGGTCGAGACTTTGTTGAGCTTTACGTTCGGAGAATCGAGGATGCTATCGTTTTCCATGTATGCGCGCTCACGTTCTCCAATAGCAGACTTCTCGTGTGAAATTTCTCAAATTGGATCTAACTATTGAATAAGATTGTGCACCCTCGTGGGTCAGATATTTTATTATTGAACGTGGAAAGAACATACAACAGCACTTACGGAGTTCGCGCGGCGAAGACCAATGGTCGTACGGTCGATTGGGTTGCGGAAAATCAGCTGTGGAAAACAGTAGATTTTGTAACGACTTGCGAGCGCACCGCCATGCGAAATTGAACCGTGCGAAATTATAGTTGCAAATTAGGTGTGTGTGTGTGTACCCGGGGCAACAGGCTCGCTCGCGAAATTTCCGAAATTTAATGGAAATTAAATTGCGTTTCTACATTCAGTTGACCTGTAAACCTTATACTTCGTCGACTGGTTGGTTATTATATGGCCCGCGGTTGTTTCTGCGGTTACCATTCGTATTTGCATCAGCTCTTTCTTTTTCTCTATGGGGGAAGTCACCATATGGTATTGACAATAATGCTAAACCGTACTGCAAACAGTCGGTACATCGCCACAAGGCGTTTCTAGGGACGCACAAGTCTTAAAATAACGAGAATAAAAAAATGTTATTCAAAAGTCTCGAGAATTTCGCGTGCGAATCTTTATGTTTCATCTGACTGCCGATATCGATCGCGTCATTTTCCAGAAACTTGTTTAGATTTCCTTGCTTACAAAAGTATAACGATAAAAACAAATAGACTAGAATAAAGCTTGATTTATTCGCATGATTGATTCACTACTTATTAGTAGAAAATGGATAAAAATTTCATTCACAAATTCCTCGCGCGTTTAAATTATTCGTATAATGGATTTATTAATAATGGCAATGAATTAATTTAAACAAAATTTAATATAATTTAGTTTATTATTTTACTGTTTACTATTTTACTGTTTGCTTAAAAAATAAAAACGGAAAAGAGCAAAATGTAAAAATAAGTGTAAATTTTTATTGTGATTTTTGTTGAAAAAACGAAATAGAATACGTTATTCAAAAATTTGTTGAACAATATAAAAAAATTTTATCAAAGCTTTTAAATGTTTAAATATCAGTTCAACTGATTATTAATAAAACTAAAAATCTGTTAATAAATTATTTTATGTCGCAATTCTTTCGTAAGAATTCATTTTCCATTGTATGTTTAAATGTATGAGGGTACACATTATTCATTTTATATTTAAAATATATGAATACTCATTCAATAATAATTAGCAAACAACTTGAGCGACAACTTGATTATTATATTTCATGCGCATTTATTATATTTCAAAATTACCTCGACGTCAACTATCAAATGATTCTCTTTAATGACATCGATATCGCAACTATCTCGTATAAATTACACTGTATAACGTTTCGTCGATTTTGTGCCAACACGTTCCACCGAAAGACTGCGTGAATGAAGCTTTAAGGACGACTGAGTCGCAATTCGTTCGTCAATCGTGACCTACGACCCTTCAGGACTCGAACGGGTTTGAAGGGAGGAAAGACAAGAGGGTGAAATGGCGTGCAAACATCAGAATCATGGTTCCCATATACGTCTGCATGCGTGAAACGGCCAGTATGTATATACGTCACATTGCGGAGGGTCCGGGCCGCGGAAGTGTGCGCACCCTCACACGCACATCGAGGGTGTTCACGCTTGGAACTCCGCCGCGCTGCGCCACCCGCCCTGTTATACCTATGGTCAGGTCGAGCCGTTGGTCTTGCTTAATCAGATTACAAGCGAGGTGGCCGAGGATCGATATTTTCGCGTGAGTTTTCCAGGCAATCGGCCGCGAGATAGCGCGGCCTCGGCATATTTTATATGCGTACGCGAACCGACCCCATTTACCACCCTCTCTGTCCGTTCGTCTGTCCGTTCGTCTGCCCCGTGTCCACTCGTTTTCCCTCGCCTCATGTTTCTTCTGTGTGTCCGTTGTAACATCACGTGCACAAACAAGACTGCCCTGTTTGACCCTCTCCTGCTGTCGTCTTTTCGACTTGTATGATTCTTATCAATACTTGGCGCAATGAAAACCGAGATGTTTTTTGTTATTGCATGCTACAGCACTTGAAAGATTTCTCAAAACATTACGAGCATTAAAAATTCGATAAATATATATTATTTTAATGTAGGCATATACGATTAATATTTCGAATGCGCTGGATTTACGAAAACTTTCTGATTTAGAATTAATTTTTATTTTATATAAAATATACGTTCAAAACGAATAAAGACAAACATTATTTTTGATAACATTTTTTGCCAGAGAATACTTTACTTGTCAAAGCTGGTCGAACCATCGCGCGAAATATACGGAGTTCTGAGTCAATAATTTACTTTTCGTTGAAAATGTGTATTATTCTCAGAATCTTGTCGCCGCTGTGTCGTATAATCCATTGATCTCTATGTAAATATGTTACAAGAATAAAAAAAAAAAAATTACAAGGCTATTTTGCCGGTTTAATGAACTTTATGGCACTGTGGCTTTCTCTCTCTCTCTCTCTTTCATTGCTTAAGAATTGTTTAACAAATATTAGAGCGTTGGTACGAGCTGGCATGAAAACTGAATAAACAGCTGTAACGGTTGAAAGCATGAAATAGGAAACAGCTTGGATGAGCAATTTGTGTCAATCAAACGGAAAGCAACCAAACAGCCAGCCCAGAGAAATGTGCTGTTCTCTGCAATATTTACTTTGTTCGTGGCTCCGTCTCGTACTTTTTACCACAAGACTGCCACGAATTTTAAATTCTGATCGGCCGTATGACATGCGCACGAGACATCTATTAATGGCAAATAATCGGCCGATATGATTTGCACGCGAAAATCTGAATTCGACGACGGAAGCGAGCGATACGTTGCCGTGATACGCGTCGTAATTGATAATCGATATTATCTAATATGCCGACGCAGCCGCTCGTGGGGAAACGTCGCATTCATTGGCGTCTGTTAGTTTGTTCTCAATTTATTTCTTTTGTATCCTCGCAATTACGTGACTTATTTTACAATGTAATCGAAGTATAATAGAAAACGGATAGCGAGCAATTGCATAACATCATTTGCGCACGATCTGCACTTTGTATTAAGAATAATTCTCTAATCTACGAGACTTAATCCCATTACATTTAATAAATATATATTTAATAAATGATAAATATATACTTAATAAATTAAATGTCAGAGATTGTGAGGCAAATAAAAATTTTGCTGAGAGAAAAATTTCTTCGTATTTATACCACAGAAAATAACCACTCATAGATGAAAGGACTAGAACACCCCGTATATCGCTCTGCATTCAATACCGTCGCTTTCATCCGCGTGAGGAAATTTTTCTCGCCGCCGCATGATGCTCGTCGCTGATTTTCACCATCGCCGGTACCACGTACGAAGATGAAAACGGCGCTATCCTTCATCCTGCAATTTTAGATGCGTATTTGAACGATGTTTCCTATACGGTGACACGTGATAGTTTTGCGCAATGCGCTATACAAATAGAAGCTGAATGCTATATAAATAGAAGAACTGAACCTAATCATTGATAACGATGATAGAGAAATATTTTTCTAAAACAAACCGATAGTCCAGATATCACGTACGTAATTGCACGCAATCTTACATCAGTTGAAAGAATTAGACTTAGACTAATGTAGAATAGAATTAGACTAATGTATTTTTACAGAATTCCAGCATTGTCTTAACTTCAGATCTCAGATAAACTTTCAAATGTTCATATGTTGGAAAATAATCAAACAAAATATTGTGTTAAGGAAAATTTATGTTTTGATTATGTTTTACGATAATTTTAGCAAAATTTTAGAAAAAGTGATTGCTGGTTTGTAAAAATTCTGTTAGGATTAAATGTATTGATAATAGAAGGATAAAGAAATCATTTTGCAAATGAGTAAACATACATTGCCATTCATCCCCGAATTATCGCTCACGTTTCGTCCTGTTCGCAAATGTTTCATCATACTATTTTTCAATTCGTACGCTTCGGTTTCAGTTTCGAAACTTATTTCGCGAGCGATTTTTCGATGAATACCGAATACATGTGCCGTATGAACAATAAATGGGATCGTTTCGCGGGTTTTCACGCCCGTACGACTGTGAATGGATTTTCTCGATCCAATGCCGCGGTGGGAAACGATCTGGAAACACTGTTGCGAAAAATAATCATTTAATAGTCGCGTCCACGCAATAATATCCGCTCGTTGAGCCTGATAATGATAAGAGCGGTACATCCGCATCTATCGCTAATAGTTCGTCTAGCAGTTTGTCGTGCTACAGGATTGTTGTCGTTTCAAATTTCGTACTTCTCACGCGAAAGGAAACTTTTCTTGTCGCGAATAACGCACATCATCGACGAGTTCTTCAGGTTTCTTTCTCCTCAAATCACAGACCTCCATATACCTGAAGAAAGTTGCGATATCGTACAAGCAAATAACATCGTGGCGGACTAAAAAGAGAGAAAGAGAGAGAGAGAGAGAGAATTTCCTGATTTAATTGAAAGAAATTAAGATTAGTAAAAAAGAAATAGTAAAATAATAAATTTAAAAAATGGCCAAATGAAAATAGTTGCAGAAATGTTATGAGAAAGAGAAAGAGAGAACGAGAAATGCAAATTATGTTAATACGACTGCGTTTAAGTACATTCTATCTTTCATTCAATTACGCTAGAACAGTATCGCGACTTTCCGAATTCGCGTCGTCGTTTAAGCTTCAGTGCACACGTGTAAGAAACTCGAGCTTCGCATTTCTGCTAGAAGTGCACTTTACGACTCTTCGAATTAGTTCACTCGACTTTCCTTGGCTTAGTAATCGCCTGTTTTAGGGGCTGACAAAAGTCATCGAAAGTCAAATTTCTAGAATACAAGAATTTGCAGATAACTAACGGTGCGTAAATTTTTTCAATAGTGCTAGATAATTATATATATTGTGAATGATTTAAGAAAACGCATCGGAAAGTTAGAAAAATTTTTCAAATTATGTGTACATAAATATCGCTAATTACAATTTAGTTTTATACTCTTTCAAACGTGTATCGGCATACAGTTTCTCTTCGTACGCCTAATAAAAATGCAGGAGATCCGTGCGAAACGTGCGAAATGCCATTTTTTTTCATAACTGATTCTCCACGCTTTTCCATTGTACCGCGTTTTATTGTCGAATATTTGTCCGCGCGGATTAACGATTTGGTTCGACGGTGCGTCATAATATTCCGGTGATTTGGAACGTGCGTAAGGCTCGTGTTGCGCGTCAGAAGATTTAAACGGGGGCTCCCGGACTCCCTATTCTGTATCTCTTAATGACTGGTCGGTAACGTTATATTGTCATTGCGCAGATATTACATGTAATAAAAAAACTGCAATGACAATAAAACGATACCAACACTGTCGTTAAGAGTAAAGCCCGCGACACACGATGCGATTTTTCGTGCTAAATCGCATACGATCTAATAAATTACCTAGAATTGCACCATACAGAACGTAGAATTTTTTTCAGTAATTTATTGCATCTAGCATGAAAAATCGCATCGTGTATCATAGACTTTACAGGGGGCCCAGAAACTAAATTCTGTAACTTAACGATAGTTATCGTTATATTGTCATTGCGCAGCTAGACATTGTAGACGCGCGCTTTTTACTTTTTTTAGCTATATTGCTTAAATATTTGAATAAATGCAATTAATATTATACTTACTATTACACTATTAATTCCTCCCATATAACTGTCAAAATATGCGACAGTCGCTCACAAAATAATCGCTGCGAGAGAACCAATCATCGGAAAAGCGGCAACAATTAACCTTTACAATATCATGTGAAAAACGGCATTTCCATACAAACGAGGGATATTCCGGGACCAGCCACTGTTTCATCTACTTAAAGTGATTCAAAAAATCTATAAAAATTCATGAATATACTTTCCAGTTTGTAGAATAAATGTTTGTACTTTATTTTAGAAAAGATATAAAATATAAAAGAAATATGGGGAACCTTTCAAAATTATGAGAAATTTTCATGAACAGAAATCGATCGGACTCAAAATAGTTTGTACGGAACGGATTAACTTTGACATTTTCGAAAAAACTTCGATTCATTCGAGTATCGATTTAACATGCCTTTTTTTAAATAGGATTACAATTGCACAACGACAATGTAACGATAACAACACTGTTAAGAGTTACAGAATCTGGCTGCGGGTGCGGAATTTACCGTAACAAAATTGTCGTCTATGTTACTAACAACCTAGCTCTTTCAGACGATTTCGCATTACTTGTCTCGACGCGCGTTCATGCGGGCGATTCTATTTAATGCGACAGCCGCGAATTTTACTTTATTTACGACGGGGTGCGGCCCAAAGTGTACGGAGGGCCCCTATGTTTTATTTACTGACGTGCAGACACCATATACGTTTGTACATTTACACGTACGTATGTAGAATATATACGTGTGCATGAGTAACTGTCCAATGGTAGCCAGAGTCTTAATCAGATTAGGCCGATCGATTCTTTTCCCCTCTTTCGCGGTAGGGTCGCTTTACGATCCTCGCGCGAATGATTTTTTTTCGTCGCTTTGAGCCTCCTCTTCCGATTATGTTTGTTCGAGATAAAATGAGGGCGAGAGAGAAAGTAGAAAGAAAAAGAGGAAGAAAGGAAGAGGGAGAGAACAAGGCAGGAAATGTGCGTGCAGGGACAGGGAGAGCAAGAGAAGGGATGACAAATAGAAGTGGAGGCACAACAAACAGTTTCCATACGTAGCTGTCGATTAGATCTGAAAGCAAATAGAAAGAATTTTTATTTGAAACCTTTAAAGTCACTTTCGAGCTTGAAGATAAGTTTATACTTTTACATATTGAATTATGTTAATCTTTCTTAATGCACTTATTTCGTGAAAAATCGGGAAAAAAGAAACGATGGAAAATGCAAACGAAAAGAGATCACGAATCAGACGGAAGTTGGTGTTACAGAGAAAAGAAGATAAAGCAAATCAAGCCTTCCTTAATTAAAGCCTTGTATTAGTCGTCTGTGACAATTTACTCGAAGTTCAAAGACGATTACCGGATCGATGAAACTGCCTTCAGACTCCGTTAATTCGAGCACCGGTTGCGATTCCAAGAACGACTTACTGACCTCGTTGATTCCCGCTTCGAATGAGCAACGACCGAAGTAATCTGTGCATCCCGCGTTACTTTAATCATTACTTCGGGAAACTTGCCGAGTGACGCGAATTTATCATTTGAGTTGCCGTTCGATCCTCCAGTGGTTTGCGAGCTTGAGAGAAAATCGTCACCCCGGGCTCATTCGATTCGCGGCCGTTGGACGCGCTCCAGAATTCGTTTTATCGGTTTTAGCGCTGCACATTTTGCCGTTTCCGCTATCGCGCCCTATCTCACACCAACGCCAAATCAGGAAGATCGACGAAAAACGTGTTTCACGTAGAATATAGTAGATATATGAAATATGAGAGAACTTTAATATTCCGTTTTCGAAGGTTTTTTTAAGAACGAATGTTTTAGTTGGAAAGAGAAACGAGACGAGCTATAATAAATATTAAATGTTCTAAGTGTATGTTACACCTTCTTCTAATTAAGAATTCTTTAAAATCTACTTTATATCAATGTAGTATATAATATAAAGAAAAAACAAAATTTTTTTTGCAAAAATAATTTTTTGGAGTGACAATATAATAAGCAAAATTTTTTAAATAAAATACAAATTTAAATATTCGAAGTTGAGTTTTAAATAAAAAAAATTTTCCTTTCGATATAGAGAAATTTTAATTTCTTAATACTTTTTTGTGACATAAGAAAGTTTTGATTAATCACAAATTAACAATACGTAAGACAAAGCACATAATCGATAGTCGATATCTCATTTTATAGGAATTCAATTATGATCCAAATAAAGTGTCACATCTGTGTAGAACTCAAATTAAACTTTCAAATACTTTTATCGAAATTTTTGTTTAAAATATATTCTTTTAATTCTCCTTTTAATTCCACTTTATAACGAGCATAATGATAAGCGATCCAGAACTAAATTTAACATTTTTCAATATCGCGGCGGCGAAACTTAAACACTCTTTGTACGTTGAGAGCAACGTCACGCTCCTATAAGAATTAACGCAGCATGAATCTTGTAAGTAGAACTTCTTCGAAGTTGGAAGTTTTCCGTTTGCTGCTGTGAGGCAAGCACGCGCAGTGCAGAGGTAAATCTACTTTTCCCGCAATAAGAGAGAAGAAAAAAGAAAAAGTGAAAGAAAAAGAGAGAGAGAGAGAGAGAGAATATTAGTAATAAAATGCATATAAGATTTGTTTTAGTTATCTGCTGTTCCAATCAATAATTTGAAAGAATAAAAATAATATATTATTGGCATTATCGTTATCTCTCCCTCTTTAAAAGAAAAATAGATTTTTAAAATTATAACGCGGACAGTTAATAATGGATTTATGTCTCACTGTGCATAATTGTAAATTACATACTCGACTACGACGCGTTAATAGTTTCATAACCACCGTCGCTTTAGCATGCGAATTCGATTATCATGCTTTATCGATGAAATCCGAAATGAATATTGCGTCGACCACCATGCTTCCGGAATCAGTATATTCAATTTTCTAATTTCGCCACGCAAACAGATTTATAGATCATTGTAGTAAATCTATAGATCATAGCTTATTGTACGTGTGCGCGTGTGTATGTATGTGTGCGCGTGTGATATTGATATCGAAATAACACAAGTATTAAACGATATTTTATTATTCATAAACATATTTTTTTACTGTTTTAAATAATATTTCATTAGGTGTTTATTTAAATCTAAAGCGTAGAGCTCTATGAAATATCAATAACATATTTTCATATTTTATACATATCTGTTTATTATTTAACAAAATATATTATTTCGAAAATTGGGATATTCATAACAATCTTATGCAATATTATAGGCTCAAATATTATATATCAATAAATATTATTACAGATTTGTACGCAAACAGATCGAGTATTCCTTTCTGTATAGATCGGAAAAGTTTTACATTGTGAGTCGATATCACTGGGAATTCGATACGATCAAATCGATTATTGGGGACAACGATTTTTCATCTTGTCCAGTGTATATTCACGAATGATACGAGGCGATATCGACTTTAAGTCGTGCGGAAAATAGAGTGGCCGGCCCGCACCTCGCGGCCGATTTTATGAATGGCGCGCCGTGGAAACGGGAGATAGAAAAAACAACCCCGTTCCATTCTCCCCCGCTTTGGGGAAAGAGAGAGCTCGCTCGCTCGCACCGCAACACCGAATTTTCTGTCCACCCAGTCTTCCAGCTCGTATAAACCGTACGTCACGACTCGCTGCGCGCGTTATCGAATAAACGAATGGAAACGTCGTTGCTTACGGTATTATCGGCGGCCTTCGCGGCTTTTTTTTCCAAACATTTCGTTTCTTCCGCGCGATCGCGCTCAATTATCCGAATGTCGCCAGCGTCGAACTCCTTTAGCTGCGTTTTAATCTCTTGCGATCGCTGCGACAACCTTAATAACACAGTAAGAATATTTTCTATAATACTTATCGATTGCGCGATAGATAAGCTGACTCGGCAGTAGTGACGCAATGAGAATTATATTTAACTTCCGGTTGCGCAGCAACGGATGTATCGGTTCTATTGAACCGAAATGCGACAGATTTCAAATAACATGTTACCATAACGTATTACGATAACAGGCGTCGTAAATATTCTAGCCAAATTTCGACTGAGTTCTAAATTTTCAATATAGCATGTTTTACGTATCGTCAGTTACTAAGCTGACTGATTAATCGTTATATTTCTATTTTACATTTGTAATTTTTTAAATTTAACTTCTTGATATTTTTTCCTTTAAATTTGAATTCATGTAAATAATCTTAAAATACAATGAGCAATACTTATAATCAGATAGAATATTTCCGTCTTTTAGACAAATTTCCAATTTTATGAAAGTTAGAGGAATAACTTGTATAAAGGAATAAATTTCTCTACAAGTGAATAAGTAACAGCCGTTCGCGTCGTCGAAAATAATTTGATTTCTTGCTCTTCATTTGGTGCACGTGCATACGCGGTACCGCGGACGTCTTCCGTGTTCTTTTCTACTGTCATCGCGGCATTTTTGTCCCCGCGCTCGCCTTCATGCTTTTTCAAGTATTCCCGAGACGCGGCTGCTAATAAAGCGCTTCACGTCACGACTTTATACTCTCTTCTTCACCTCACACTAATACTTCATCCACGTTTTCTTGCCGCGCGCGCCTTCAGTACTTCGGACAGACGCGGCTGTCTCGACGCGATGTGCGACTCTTCAGCCACCGAGTATTCATCGCGCTCGGCTTGTTTCGCCGGAAATTGCCCATCAGACATGTTAATAGCGATGTCTGCGTGTATTCCGACCCAATATTTAGCAGTTCTGGCCAATGGCCGAGAAACGCATTAATGCAGATTGTCGCTATCGCGCCGCGATGCGGCAGACTTCCCCGGCGAGACCGTTGTACACGCTTCAACCCTCCCGCGCTTTCTCTCTGCATCTCTCTCTCTTTCTCTTTGACCATCCCCATCCCCCGTTTTACCCCTCGACATCTCTCTATTTGCTCTATTTGTCTCTCCCTCTCGCTCTTCCAAAATTGATTCGCCCCAGGGAGTCGCGCGACAGGCGTAAATCATCGAGAAAATTTGATTGCACTCGTTTCGCTACACGCGCTCTTTTTTTTTTATGCTCAGCGTTACATGTCGATTGGAAAATCAAGAGGAACTGAAGCGATAGTAACAAATAACGCAAAGATTGCATTTGACACAGGTTTCTATGATGTTGTTAATTGGTTTGCTCTCGATAGGACAGTCCGACTATTGTCAGCAGGCAAATTATATCCACTTTCTGTCATGCGATATTAATAATTTTCGAGATCCGAACAGATGCTTGTAATTCGTAGAGTGTAATTTAGAAAATTTTCAAAAAATCACTAACGCACGTCATCGCGGATTTGTATTTACATTAAAAATCTCGTGTATATTCCTGATGAAATTATGACGCAATATCGTGCATCAATCGCCAAAAAAGAAGTATTTCTTATTTAATATACATACTTCAGACTAATATAATACATTATTACACGGAAAGAATGATTTTGTTGAAAGATTTTAGCTGGATACAAATCAGAAAATTAATTTTGTTGAACTATCAAAATAATTATATAGAACGCTCAAACTGATTGCTAGAATAAAGTTTTTGCAGATTGCTGACTCATTATTTTTAAGGTTTTAATAAAATTATTTTGATGGCCTAACAAAATTATTTTCATATCCAGCAAAATTTTAAATCCCTCAGCAAAATCGTTCTTTCCATGTATATAGCATTTAATATTGGCTTTAATTTTATTACTTTAGAAGGATTTTGCTGAAAAAATACATGGAAAGAACGATTTTGCTGAGAGATCCAAAATTTTGCTGGATACAGATCTGAAAATAATTTTGTTGATCGAGCAAAATAATTTTGTCGGAACCTTAAAAATAATGAGTAATCCTGCAAAAAATATTCTAGCAACTAGTTTGAGCGTTCTACGTAATTATTTTGATAGTTCAGTATAATTACTTTTCTGACCCAGCTAAAATTTTATTTTTCCAGCTGATCTTTCAGCAAAACCATTCTTTCCGTGTATACATTTATATTTAGATTTTATATTTGTTAAAAAATATCCATATATAAGTATTTCATTTTTTTTTATGATTTCTTCTCGAGTTGATATCTTATGCGGTTCGCGCAGAAAAATTCGCGCATCCGTCGAAAGTTTCGCATACCTCGAAATAATTAAGTGACCACAAAGTGTCGGGAGTGTCCCGCTCCGTCTCGTTTTATAATTTCAGGACGGCGCTGAACGTGCGGCGTCGCAAACGCCGGAACTATCCAGTGGACCGTCCGACAGAGAGAGTCGCCAGGAAGAGAGATCCGGCAGGTAAAGAGACAGACGCGACACCGGAGATGCACGTTGGAATACCGCGCGTCAAGTGAAATTATGCGAATCACGACGAACGATTGTCACCTTTGTTTAAGCGACCGCTCGCTTTCGTGCGTCGCATCGCCCGCGTCCGTTCCTCTTCGGATCGCCGGTCACAGGACTACAGAGTGTTTTCCCCTCTGTATTCCGTCGCTGTATAGTCGTGCTCTAATTGAATGAATCTCATATCTTTGTTACGTAGCGGCAGTGGTACCGTTGTATCTCAATAGCCGACACCGCATAATTCGGTCCGCAGACAGCGCGGACTTCGACGAAGGCAGCTGCAGCAGCGGCACGATCGCGAACGTAGTTTTGCCGTATATCAAATCGAATGCAAATTTCTCTCGGAACCTTGTCGTAATGACGCGGCAGAATCGATGTGTTCGATGGTATTTTGCAAAACAGATAGCTATTCATACTATTAGTCACGTTGTGCATTAATTCTACTAATAAGCGATTCTGCAATTTTGCGCAAAACGTGAATATAAACAAAAGGCCTTCATTGATTCCATCATGGGAAATTACATTTTTTATCGATATCATGCGCATTGAAGTCGCTGATAAAAGCATTCAGAAAATAGAAGTAAGATACGATGTCACGATGACACATCACTCTCTCGCTGTTATAGCTTATATAACTTGTTACGCTTAAAAGCGCATGATATGCATCGAGGTTGTAGAATATATTGTACTTTAACAATAAATGCAGTAATTACTATGCTAATGCTCTAATCATTTTATACAAATCAACTTTTAGGTAAGCATAATTAAAGCGTAAATTAACTTTATTAATAAGTATTAATAATAATTACAACGCTGTGACTTTTAACTGTTGTAATTACTTTACGACCTAGCACGACGACGCAACATATAAATAGTAATTATAACATTTTTAATTTAGTTATGTGTAACTCTTGCTTGTAGACCGAGTCTAACGAATACGAATTAGAAAGAAAGGTAGATTAGAAGGCGGAGAACAAATGGGAGAAGTACTAAAGGGCTAAAGGGTTCCGCCACGCATCTGCTCCGCGTATCTGCGTCGCCGCAACCTCGACTAATGGCTGGCTAATTGGCGGAACGCAAATAAATACCCTCCGGCACTGCCGTGAGAGCCAGCTACCTCCTGGGACTAGGTCTATGAGAATATACTGCCTTTGGACATGCATTGCCACTTCGACGGCTCCGCGGTTTCACGCTGTATAGAATCCATCTCGCGACAGATGATGTCGCAAATGATCGAATTTTGCATGAAGAAAGGCGTCGCTTGTATGTTCAAGGGAGAACAAGTTATTTCTCGAAATTTCAGAGAATAATAATGATATTTCTAGGAAATATATATTTTGCGTGTGAAAGACAGAATTACAAAAAATGATTCTTCTTTTGCTTTTTTTAAACGCAATTTACCATTTATTTGTCCTTGACTCCTTGTGAAAAGGAAATATGCCGTTTGTTTGCCGCTCAATTAAAATTCTTCGGAAAGTAATCGAATAATTTATTTTTGCATTATTCATTGCTCGTGTCAGAATGGCAGGTGGCAGTTATTGAATCGTCCATTTTTGTTGCCTTATCAATTAAAATTTTATATTTGTGAATTCGTTTAAAAACTGACATTAATATTTAAGCGTTTTATATACGGTATGTTCTTGCTATACTTCACCTACAGCCTCATTCCAATATCCAGCCTCATCCCTCTAGTCTCATTACAATATTCATCAGTCACAGTCCCTTCATTAAGGCTGAGAGATAAATATGACCCGCAAGTGTCAAAAGTTTGCCGACCTCTCTGAAACTCACACTATACTGTCTAATATTAACACTCGCGTTTACAATCTGGATGGTATAATCTTACGAAGTTTTCCGTATAATCTTCCTGTCACGACACAAAATCTGAGAAAAGTTTACATGGCGCGATGTTGCGATTAGGTCAACTTTCGACAGTTTCGAAAGATCTGCGATTTCCAAACTTCTAAGATTAAAAAACGTAGTTAAATAATTAGATATTTGCTCAAAAATTCAAGTAGGTTTTCTTTAATATTTAGTAAAATTATTAAAGTAGCTACAATTATTTTACTGTGTTCGAAATTTTCCTAATCTGCCTTGCGATAATTTTATCCAGAGAAATAAACAAAATGGCTAACCGAAAAATTAATTTATGTTCTTCGGATTGACGTATCAAAGATTCTAAGTTTAAATTAATATAAGGGACTAACTAATCTAAGCAATAATGTAGTAGAGTAAAACAACTAACTCTGGAATCACCTCCGCGTCACGCTAGCTCACAGTCGACTCTCTCTCCTCTTATTTCGATTGAAAAACGAGTTGTCGGATGCAACGGCAACTACTGCCGCTGGCTGCGGCAGTCGGCATAGAACGTGACGTCAGCGAATGCAAATCTCGTCTTTTATCGCCGGTCTCGCAGGTCGGTTGAAATTCTTCTCGAATCCGCACGAATGCAGTTCTGGCGGCGACGACGGCACCGGGCCCGATCGTGCTCGATCGCTCGAGAACACGTCGTAAAGTAGAGAATCGATTTGGAACTATCGGGCAATTTTCACGGCGACGGGATGATTTTTTTCGACCGGTCGCTCGGGGCTACTCAAGATCGCATACCCTCGAGCGATGCCATCGCGTTATGGCGCTTGCACGTCCCTCAACCGTGCGGATAATAGCGGAAAGATATCCTTTCGCAATACATTTTTCACTATAAAATTTCAATCGCTCCAGGGACAAGTGGATCTATCCACTTTTGGCTTGAGACATATGCGCACGATTCCGAAGCTTCATCGCTTCCCGCCTTTGCTTCACTTTCTCTTATCTTATATTTAAATCTCAAGAGAAAAAACGAGACACTAAATATATTTTGCAAATTTTCTGTTTTATTGTTAATTTTTTTTTTAAATTTTCGATTCATAGTCCTTTTATTTCCATTCGCAAAGATGCGCTAAGATGAATGCGAGAATAGAATGTCAAGATGTCGAGATTATCATAAATTGCGCGGCTTTTTCTCCAGCAAACGAAGAAGACAGAGCTATCTGAAAGTAATAACGGCAGAAAATATGTTGGCTTTTGTACTATATACGGGCATATGTGTTTCTCAAGAGAGATAATGGAAATTAGAAACGGCGTTTTTATACTAATTTGCGAGAGAAAAAATACAGTTTATTTTCTGCAGTGCTTGTTAATCAACACCAGGGATTAACGTAGTTCCTGGATTATATACGCGCAGAGAGCTATAATAATGGTAGTCTCAGTGGAAAATTTCGCGGTAGCTTAGAATACTCGTGCATTATTATCCTTAATACTCGTGAATTTGTTAATTTCATTTTCGCAGGTGCCGAACACCGATACTCACCACTTGCGCGTTTTATGCAAGATATAATTTAATTTACACGAGGCTTTATATAACGTCACGTTAAAAAATGCATACGCATTACAGGGAACAATGCTCGCGAGTAATTAAACAAACAAAATGATGGCAATCATGGGGATTGAAGAATGTATGTGATATAAATTGAAATTTGCAAATTATATCATCATTGGACCGAACCCAATATTCAATGATAAATAATAAATTACATTGATAACGTTTAGCAAACAAGTTGTGCATGCATTTTCAACGCGCCCGAAACAATTGGTATCCAAAGCGGAATTACGTTTGTGACGCTTAATTTACATCTGTCTAGAGCTACAAAATTTGTGGTGGTTATATTTAATCGGATATATCGTTCGTCTACATGAAAAGGAAGCATTTTATGCCTATAGTTTATTCCTCTTTCGGTTTTGCATTTGACACAAATATTTACTCGTCGAATATATTCAAGCACTAACATAATCGACAAACACCATTGCAATTTTTATTTGCAATTATCACAAATTATTTATTTCTCTCTCTTTCTCTCTATTTTTTCCTTTTATTTAATTATTTTGATGCATTTTCTCGCAAATATTCATTTGCTCAGGGATACTTTTCAAAGAATAATTTCTCCATTTATCCCTCCTCTTTTTGTCGTCACTTTTCCGTATTTTCTTTTCCCTTGTCCTAGGGGCTCTCTCTTTAACATCGGACACTCATCCTCCTGTCCACGGAATCCACGAGATCATATGTTATGCCACTGTATACGAGATTATTGTCGTTGGCGAAAAGTTTCAAATTCCAAAGGCACAATAGCTCAATTCGGCCACTATCGGTTTTAATATCTTTCTAACCGCGAGCGCGCGTTCGTCAATTATTTTTCGGGCGGACGTATATCGATCGCGCGAGATATGAAAACTGTCGGCGCGTATCGGCGACGTGCCGTATGTCGTGCTTTGTAACGCGTCGCCTCCAATTTTTCGGCGCGCTCTCGATCTGTGCGGAACGAGATCAAAGGTGTCACTCGCCGTTACAATAATTCCGGCCATCGGCGCGCACTATCGACGACGACCATCGATCAATAGATTCGATGACGCCGCTCTTTCGTTTCCAGCGTGCGTACAGTTTATCTATTCGTTTCTTTATATCGATATTTTTTATTATTTCCATGGCTCATCGACGCGCCATGTGTTTCTGTGCGATGAAGGATTCAAGGTATTTCTCGCTCGAGGCGTGATGTGCTGTTCTAAATTTTCTATATAAAGTTTTAATCAAACAAGCTATGTCTATACACGTAATCAATTATATATATTTTTTTATTTAATTGTAACTTTCACACACACACACACACACGCGCGCGCGCGCGCGCGCGCGCGCGTTAACACATTGTAACGTTTTATACGCAAACGGAATTCACTTACACCTCTCTTTATATAAAAGCCAATCATTCCATGCGTTTCAAATCCAATATCGATCGATCTTCGAATTTCTGTACCCTGGACCACTCGTCGGGAAATGCGCCCGAGCAGAGCGAAACTTGGGGAACGCCATCGACACGCGAACGAAATTGAAGCGAAACAGCTTGACGCTCTCGAACGAGAGACCCAAGTCTCAGTGTTCTCGATTACCTCTCTCGTCGCTAAAATTGCTGACGTCGAAGGACGTTATAGAGTGTGTTCCACGTAACTCCAAAACTATCCGTGTCCTCCTGATAAAAAAAGAATAGCGATTGCCACTCTTCCTGTCGTTTACAATTGCAATCGCGATCGTAATCGGAGAGGACGATCCAGTAATTTTTTCGGGGATTCCATATATCGCTTTAAAATGCAGGTAAAACGCGAATCAGAATCGCGGCAGCATCGGTGTAGCAGAGGTCGCGGACGAGAGGTCGAGGGGTCGTTGGCTGCCCTTTGTGCGCCGCGAAACTAGATTGCTCGACTGTCAATAGCAGAATAATTGAAAGACGCGAGCTTAATTAGTACTCCGGCCAAGTCCCGGCTTCCGAGATTATTTTGAGCCGCTGAAACGGAGGGAAAGATGAAACGTGTACCGGACGCGAGAAAGAGGCGAAGAGGACACAAACGCGAGTGAAACCGGAAAGGAATTGACCCTACAACTTTTAGCGCTTCGCGTTTCTCAGCGCGGACACTGTCACTAGTCGAAGACGTGTCTGGAATGCTGGGGAATGGGATACAGCGAATAATAGAGAGAGCAAACAGTTATCCGGGGTATCCATGTAACTATGTGCGAAGTACTTTACTTTATAAAGAGTCATCATAGGAGCTCAAAACTTGTGTTTACTAATATTTCATCCTTAACATTATCAATGCTCTTTTTTTCTTTGTAATTAGAGCATACGTGATGTACAAAAAAAAGATTAATCAAAACTGGATAATTTTATATATAAGCAAGAACACTCAGAGAAAAAATTGTACCAGCAACTAGAAATTTGACAAGTAGTGCCTCAACTATGTATTATAAAGTTGTAACAACAACAATGAATAAGTAATACGAACTAAGAAAATGTAGTAATATAAATCATTTATAATAAATTGTTCAACAAACTACAGAAAAATAGTCGCATAATAATAATGTTTTTTTTCAAATCATCTCAACAATAATTAATTAGTTATGCTTCACTTTAAACAAATATTTGTCTAAACTAAAAAAATGTAGTAGTTATTTGTATGAAGTCTATATAACTGTGTAATGATAGTTGAGTCGCTATTTCACTATCAATTAATAGTTGACATATATTGTTACCGTTACTATAATTTTATAGTATTTAATACTACTTTAGTTCTTGTTATCTTATAAAACTAGTGCCAGATACTTAAATTACAGAATTATCAAAAATATAGTTGCCACAACTATTTCGTTTTCTCTCAGTGAATATTATCTTCTTAGGAAGATAATATTAATCTTTTTTCTGTACATGTATCTTAGGAAGATTTTAGTCTTGATTTGATTGAATTTATATTGATGCAAGCAAAGTAATATTTGCATCAACACAAATTCAATTAAATCAAGACTAAAATCTTTTTAAGAAGAATTATAATACTTGCTTATATATGAGATTATCTAATCTTAATTTAAAACTAATCTTTTTTTTATCATCTACACGAGATGTAATGAGGCGTGACGTAAACACGCAATATAAAGAAAATATCTTTTGACATGATTCGAACCTGTACGCTACATCATATCGCGTATAAACGATATCTTTTTATACCGTTTTTACATCAAACGTATTTTTTTTCAGTTACATGATTTTATAGAAGCAAATTTTCGAGCATATTTCTACATATTTATACGACGCTCTGTACATACTAATATTTCTACCGTACCAGTTTCTACTAGTTCCTTGCTGAATCGAGTCTTCTGGACTGTTTTGCCTTTTTCGTTTTTTGGATCTCTCGGTAATTTCATTAATGAAATTTCATTAGGTGAATCCCGTTCGACACACACTTATTCTGCTCGAATGAATACTATACATCTTTTCTTTTATACCTGTCGGTATCGATAACCGATACATTTGTTCTGTATTATTTTCTGTTTTTCTGCATGCCTTTTATAGAGATTTTATATGAGATTAAACAGGTTTTTTAAGATCTTCTTGCTTCACATTAATCGGTCTAATCTTATTAGATAATCTGTTTATCTTGTAAAGATATCACTTAATATCACTTATATTAGCATTAATTAATTAGCATTAACATATAAATATATACATAAATTGATACGTTTATGCTATGTATCTTTATCCATTATTCTTTGCATTCAAATTTAAATTATGTACTCCCGGTATTAATATCAATGTATAGATGATGCCCATTTCTCTATTGTTTTGGTTTCTTTTTTTGTTTAGTGTTATCTTGTCGTGAGTATCTGATTCTCTTGTACGTGAAATCGAGTTAAATAAAGAATTACAAAACTCAGTAAAAATTTTTATCTCATTTCCTTGCAAGCCATCTTTCCAAGAACCACAAGATTCCAAGTATATAAGAGAATTGCACGCAAAAGACAACAAGCTTTAACACTGGGTTATGAGGAAATAGCATCCACATACATAAAAAAAACAAGCTTCAACATGATATAAATTAGTATTATGAATAATGCTAAATATCTAGACCATTTCATAAATACGAGAATGATTACTAAGAAAATACGTTTAAAGCGTGTTGTGCTGATTTCATGAACGTTGATCAGTTTAATTTACTACAATCAAAAATATCTGTAGTTTCTCTCAAGACTATTATATAGACTGTTATAAACTATTATATATAATAAAAAAATGATGTTACAATTGCATCATGTTATGAAAATCCCTGCTTTCACGCACATACACGAAAACAATTGTAGTTGTCTCGATCATGTCGGGGTTACCAGAATTGTCGTGTACGCGAGGACAGGAATGGAATTCTCAGACCGACCATATTCGCCGCAGGTTTCTGCTACGTGATGGAGTTAAGAAATTCGGCACATCGACCCGTCGGAATCGGATCGCCAACGGCGTTTACAAATTCTGTGAGCCCCGCGGCATCGGATTTAAAGGAGGACTCGTTGAATCGGATCCGAGCTCGCCGATATATTCCGCGACAATTTTCCGCGACGTATTGCGTTATATTTAATGTAATCGGTTTGTCGTTTTGTAATTTGCAAACCTAATTAGCGTGTGTACGATTGCGACGCGCTAGTCTCGGTTGATGCAGCTTTTCGAGCAGGCGATGCGGAAATCAGCTTACCATCGTGTTATTTCTATTATGACTAGTCCCAGGCGAAACATGGAGAGCGAGATGGAACCTTGGAAAATCGTTAACTTCTCCCGAGGTGTTCCGCGACATTTATCACGCGGAGAAACTGAAATTCATTTTAGAACGGTCGCGAGCGACGAAAGTTAGATAGCTAGATGGATAGCTTTATTACGCGCCGGAGACGCGCCTCCGATCACCGTGAATCTCCCCGCTGCTGGGAAATCGTCACAAAATTCAAACGGGAAAATATCCGTATTTTGATTCTGTAGAAATCTGACTGATTCTGACTGTAGAAATCAAAGAAAAATTTCAGTCTCATAAAAAATAAAACAGAGAAAAATATGATATAAGATCTATAAATATGAGAAACTTGAAATTTAAATTTTCTATTATAACTTGTAATCTGCAATGTATTATTTATAAGAACAGATTTTATGAAAATATCGGACAAAGTACATTAGTATAATTTACACAACATTTAAATTGTGTAACATTGTGTTAAACATTATTGACAGAAATTACACACTAAGAAAAATGTTTTAAATAAATCAACAAAAAATACAAACATGTATTGTGAACATACCAATTTCTAATTATCTATTCTAGTACTAGTATCGATTGAATTCCTGATTATCTTAACTAGAATGTTTGATAAATTTAACTATAAGGATCTGATCTTTCTGATTGAGTCTAACAGATTTCCAATTTATACAATCGGACTTTCTTTCCAATGCATTGATTCGTGCACTGATTCGAAAAGCTAATCATTTCTGATCGGTTACTTGGGAACTGTTTTCTTTTTTTTGGAGAAAATTCGATTACTGGATGATCAAAGAATAGTCTGCGAGAACTGTTTATTTACGGCTTGCGGAAACTGTGATGTACCGTTCCATAAGCCGAATGAGAATGTCAAGGGAAAATGCTATTCGAAAGATCGCCGCGCGATCCGCAATTGATCGTCCGTCTTCTATCTCGTCGTATCCGACAAATCTATTGAGACTCTCCAGGAAGAACTTATCGGCGCGCGCCATTGATTCGCGTGCGCGTAATTCTTTCTTCGCACACACCTACACACACACACACACACACACACACACACACACACACACACACACACACACACACACACATACACATACACAGTCGGCAGACTCTTTACGATCCCATAGATCGTGCAAAAATTCCGATCGGACGGACGAACGAAGGTCGCGAATACATTCTGCAATTCTTATCGCGCGATCCCTCGTCCTTCCGGGAATGCGAAAATTGACTTTCCTGAGAATTATGTGCGAGACCTAGCGCCGACTCAACACATACATCCGCACACACACAGGGACGTACTTTCGCATATACGTACGCGGAATCGGATCCGAGATTCCGCACTAGGAATGCAACGCGTACAAAGGTCGAGAATTTCAGGGCACGCCGTGAGCGGCGCAATATTTTCCGCGAATAACCCGGAATAATAGAATTTTCTGTAATTTTCGAGTGATACATATTTCGTTACAAGTATCGTTGCACCGTTGGCCGTCGAGCTGAATCGTCAGAAATTGCCGGAATGTCGCGCATTATTTTTTCATAATGCTTTTAAATTTATTATTTGCTCGATAAAATTTCTTTCTTTTAGCTTACAGTATTTTTGGATATAGATTACTCTCCGTTTCGCGATGTTGCAACACGGAAAAGAGAGAAAATGGTTCGGAGATTCGCCATCGAGATGCGCCACGAATGCCACTTTGATGTCGTTCGGTGTCGCGCGAAATTTGTATAACGCGATTAAAGTGTGCCCCGAATTTTCCGCGAGGTTGAGGAAGACCGCGAGATCGGGGTTATCGCGTTACGGAGTTTCCGAAGGCGCGTACATTTACCAAGACGGCTTCTCTATTACTCGGGAATCCGATAGCGCCTCTCGTGGCACTCCGAAGTTCCGTTCACCCTTCTTAGAAAGGGCCGTAAATATTCACACGGGGTTGGGGGATGCATAAAATGTATCCGTTCCTCGGGCTAATCATCGCACAATAGCAAGAGGGAAAGACAGACAGAGAAAGAGAGAAGGTGACAAGGAACGAGAGAGGGAAGGAGAGAAAACCGATCGACAGTTAGGGATTGTTTATTCCTACACATGCGCGGCGAATGCACGTGGGTGCAACCCCATTTGCGACGTGACATTAACAGCTTCTCGTTAAGTCCCAAATGCGATCGAACAGTTTCTCCCCTGCCGGAAAAGCCGGAAGAACCACACTCCGCGAGCTGAACGTAAATGTATTTCTTTTCTTCTTCTTTCTGTTTTTGTGGCACTCAATCCCCTAAATTGGGACCAACTCGACCAACACATATAATAAAATAATAGTCGGTTGATGTAAATAATAATAAATTAATTGAAACATAAAGAAAATGACGTCGATTAGTTTCGTCAGAAACTTTCAAAATTTATTATATTTATTATATTTATGCCCGCACTCGGCGGTTTCTATAACTAAAATGTATTTCTCTTTTCTGAAAGAAATTAACAGTCAGTTGTCTCGCTACGCGTCACTTATTTATGAGAAGTATTTATTATCGTTTGTTTATTTGTTAGCATTTATTTATACAGACAAGTTTTTATTTAATTTATAAAATAAAAAAGGAAATATGAGAAGAATGATGAAAAAAATATTGGAAAAAAAAACATGTAGGCATTGAGCGATTAGTTGCGAATTTACGTGAAATGTAGCTATATTGGTTGTACTTTTATTCTATTGAATCTATCATTTATTTACGAGTAAATTTAATATTTCAAATAAAAAGAATATGATACATTTATATGAAAAAAAGATATAAAAAAGTTTTGTGTGTGTGTGT
>JANQDE010000048.1:755409-773756 GCA_037157785.1 Cephalotes varians | reverse complement strand
TGTGTATGTTGCGTGACAAATTTGATATGTGAAATACCTGTGTCCGATTGCACTTCCATCCTATTGAATCTTGCCCGCATTCATGAAATATTAATGTAATATTTCAAATAATAAAATTTAACATTTTGTAAAAGAACATAATGAAAATACGTATTTGTCAAATGATTAACTTCATCAATTTGATACCTAGAATAGCTACACTAGTTTTTAACTCAGAAATTTCTTTGACAACATATAAATGCATTTTACAATTGTGATACGAGCGGATAGTTTGATTTTTTGTCTTGAAATAAGTATTCCGGAGAATTTTCAAAATATTTTTACACGAAGTATATTTGAATTAATTAAATATTAATCAAGATAATCGATATTTGAATTTTTATTTTTCAACTCGATTACTAAATGATTGAATAACTGAACGATTTGGACAAAAGGAAATCACCAATTTTATATCTAACATAAATAACAGTTAACGATTAATGATAAAGAGAGAGACGTTAGAATCGTAAAATAATGATTTCAAAATTTGACAGCATTTCTTAAACGTCATGAATATGCAACTAATCTATTTTTTTATTGATAACTTTTTTATTGGTGCACAAATGGCATGCGCGTGCTTTATTCCCTGTGGGCTTTATCCGAAGACGCGATTAAATTTGAGGCGAGCGAAAAAGGAGAGCGTACGGGGAACACATTTAACGGAGGGCTCGTTAGCGCGTTAATTGCTCTCTTCGTTTCGACAAGAACGGTCGTAGAATCCAGGAGAAGCGATGATAAGGCGTCTCGACTTAATTAAAAAATTTATCGCATTGAGAAACAAATAATTTTTGCGCAGATATTCCGGGCAATACGTTCTGTCAATATAAAATACACTGCGGAATATATATCAGACAACCGATCGACGTTTATCTCGGGATGTGACGTCGCTTCAAGTGTATGCGGAGATTATCCGTGACGTGCGGGATAATGGGATGAATCGACAGAGGAGATCGACGGATAAAGCGAGCAATTTATCACGACATCGCGCGATATGCAATATTTCATTACATAATTAAAGTGACTGATTAAAACTCAAGTACGCAATCGTACTATAAGGCATATTCCGTATTCCGTACTATGCAAATAACGAGTAATTAATTCTTACCAAGGAAATTAACATAGAGACTAACAAAGCACATACGTAATATTATTTATCAGATAAATGAACGACGGATGAATGGATGCGATTAAAAAATTCTAAATTGCCCGATATAAGATTTATCGGATTGCATTCTTAGGCGCTCTTAGACATGCAAGAATAAATATGCAAGCATGGAAGTAAACGCTGTGAACCAAGTAAATAATTGCAAAGGTGCAAGTTGTGACCGCGCTACGCGAGAATGTCTGGAGAATATTTAACGCTAATGCACTTTCTCATGGCGTTGCATAGTAAAAATGTAAATTTTGCGAAATTGTCATTGTACCGGGAGATAAGTATCAAAAAGCAGGTCGTGGAATAATTAGTGACGAGACGTGTAAGCGGAACCTCGTCCTCCTACGTTTTTTCATTTACCTAAAATTCTTCCTGCGTACGGAACGCGACCTTCGGCGACATACATTCCGTGTGCACGGGTCATTAATTTTATTCGAACTCGAGTGCAATTCGAGTCGGGTAAACCAAGGTCTATTGGCGAGCACCTTATAAATCGTGTAGTGTCGGTCGGGTGTCGCGAAAAATCGAGCAAGTGTGGCTCGTTTTATCCGATCCGTGGAACGAAAAGTGATTTTGGTTAGCTATCGGACTGGGGCAGCCGTAAATTCGCGGTGGTAGAGACAGCTCATTGATTTTCCACCGTTGTTCTTAATTCCATCGTTTCTCGCATCGCTAGTGGTTACGGCGTCGGTGGCGGCGGCGGTGTCGGTGGTAGAGATGGTGGTGGCGACGTGGGGTCGTGTGCGGCGCGGTGTGTGGTGTGGTAAACGGAAGTGCCGATTGCGAATTGCGCCGCTCGGAGAAAACAGCTCGTAATGAAGGTTGGCGGCGCTACTCGGGTAATAATTCTCCTTCAAGTGGGCCATCGGATAGTCGATATTTTCGGCCCGACTGCTTTTTGAGGTCAAGTAGTTTTCGACCTTTGATACGTCGATTCGTACGGGAATTCTCGTAATCATGGATAAACGAAGCCGTATTATCGAAGCTCGGATTCGTCCGTCTACTTCTCTTTAATTCTTTTGATATCCAGCTTTCGTTTGTTAAGAGAAAAATCCGAATATTTTTTTCGCGAATTCTTTCTACGTAGTTAGAACGTGTGGAGCTTTCCCTAAATGAGTCTGAAAATTAGGATTTTGAAATGTGCTTTGATAGACTTGACTTCAAATGCTGGAATTATGCGCTGCAATTCTAGAGGAAATTACCTAGAGTAATTAATAGTTCCCGATATTTTAAAGATATTATTTGTCAAAAAGATATTTCTTGTTAGAGATATTATTTCCAGTTATTTGGAAGAATTTGAAAGAATCCAGATTTGCATTTTTAAAAACTATTCGCTTAAGAATGTTTTATCGCGATATGAATCGTTCTGTGAATTTTCTCATATCAAAGATATTACGAATAAACGTATTCTTTTTGCACATGCAGCTATTTCGCCACCGTTACGAGGTATCCGTCGCGTTCCCTTGTGCTTCCTTCTTTCCTCTCTGAATTCTATCGTTATTTACGTCTCCGTTTCCTCTCGTGCCGACGCAGTCTTCTCGGCTCGACGTTCCCGAAGTTCCCTAAAGGAATATCTTTCTTGTCTGTTTTTACGTGCGTCGAGCCGCTAGGCGGTGAACACCTACGGGAGATCCCGCGTCCTGGAAGGTCCTCGGGGATGGTGGTGGCGCCGAGAACCGCCCCAGAGAAATATAGTCAGAGTATCATAAAAAGAAGATAAAGGAAGTAAAGCATGTGTGGTCACGACGCACATCCGATCGCCATTTAGCGCGTGTTGTCGTCGACAAACTTGATATTTCCGCGGAATTTTATCGACCTTTTTATTTTATTTTTTTTTCCAATGTTATTGCATCGCGTAATTAAAGAAAAATTGGAATTGCTGTCGCCATTATGCAAATTAAACTTCTGAATGCTTCTTGAAATATTACACGATGCTAGGTTGTTTTTAGTCCCTTACTGGGGATTTGATCTATAAACGTAGCTAAATATAATACAAAATGCAGGCTGCGGATGAACAATATTTACTTGTATTATTTTATATATTATTATGTTTTCTCTAGAATATACAAGAGACAGAGAGAAGGGGGAAGAAAGAAAGAGATTTACATTTGTCATTGTTTAATGTAATCGATCCCAGTTTCTTGAGATCCTTTGTGCTTTGATTGTTACCTAAATTGAACAAATTGTTGCTTTCATGAAATTCACGTGTAAAACGACGCATTCTCTGTACGTCGATTAAGCCGTGATAGTGTCCGTTATCATTTTCCTCTTTTAATTGGAAAGTTCATTAGGAGATGCCTGTGTATGTCAGTCGCTCTCTCGACCACGTCGTATAGTGTTTTTGGTCGTGTCGCGATGATGCATGAACACACACATGCCGATACGCGCACGCGAGAGTACTCACATATACCATAGAGCGCCACGCGATCATTCGATACGATACGATCGATCACGGCTATCGCTGCTAGCTGCAGTATCCAACGCGTATTGTGAGCGTGGAATTGACGAATGGACCGCCGACGCAGCCTGGTTTTCGACGAGTAATTAACGACATTATTTCAGCGCGGCTGGTGAATACATTTGTATTCAAATTTACTTAGAGATGCAACCTGGACAGATATAGCACTGACTAGAAAAAAATTTTGACGTCAGTGACGGCCTCGCGGTAAATTTTGTACAATATTTTGGAATCTTTAAAAAATGCAATGTTTATATATATATATATATATATATATATATATATATATATATATATACACACACATACATATATATGCGTCTATTATTTTGAAAAAATATATCCGGTTTTCCAGCAATTTGAATTGCAATCGGATGTAAATTGACTCGATATATTGATTTTAATAAAATTTTAGATATTTTCCTAAAATGAACACCAAAGCCCTTTATCGCCATCAATCGTTATTCTAATTTTTTTTTTTTTTTTTGTGCGAATTTTTCTCTCACTCTACACTTCATCGTTCTCATACATAATTATCTCAGACATTTTCAAAACTAACTTCTTCAAAAGCATTCTTTCCCTAATTTGTCATACTTCAAAACTGTAAATGTATTCGCGGAAACTATCGGTCCACAAAATCAGTTTTTGCGAGATCAGTTTTTCTTAGCCAAACTTCTTATTTTTATTGAATATTTGGGAATTTATCGTATATCGATTTTATGTTACCGGAATTTTTGAAGAAAACGAAATGGGGATTTTTTTCGAGGAGAGTAAATTGAATCGCGATGAAATCGCGCCGGGTTTCTGGAATGCACACAGCATGATGCGTCTACATCAGGAATCGACTTCCGCGTGAAGCTGGAAGCAATTCGACTTTTCCCGAAGATCGACGCCGCGGACGGCCAACGGTTTAGGAGAGCCTCGATCGCATCCAGCGGGAGTATCCAGCAGGCAAAGAATTTTACGGTTGAGGATTCTAATGGAATCGCGCGTTAATTGCGGGCTCGTTTTAAAGCCGTCGGCAGCAATTAAGGGGGGTACGAATTAATTAATGCTTTCTTGTTCTTCTCTTTTTTTTCCGGTAATACCGACAAACGTGCTCGCGCGCGAAACCAAACGTACCTACCCTTCATGCGTCTCTCTTCTCCTTTTTCCTTTATTTTTCTTTCTTTTCAATCTCCATCGACCTTCTCTCTCTTTTCTCTCTTTACTTCTATGGCTGACACTTCACAATCCTTTCTTGGTATCCTGGGACATAGTAGTTCTGTAAAAAAAAAAAGAAATGACAAATAACGTTATTTCATATCTTTGATCGGCACCTTCAAAAGTATTTGCATGTGAGCGTTATCGCTCAACGACGCACATCGTTGTACTTTGTAAGATGGACACGAGAAAAGAAGTCCTAGAGTCTCGAATCCCGAGGGGGAGTTGCATTACCAGATTGTCGGTCGGGTAAGAATCGAGGAGAGTCAGATCTGTTATACAGCATCGGACCGATTCGTTCTTCTTCATTTTCCGTTCTATCCCCGTTCCCTCCGTCTTCCTTTTTCCATCGCGAGCATTCCCTTTGTCCTCGTCCACTTCCACTTCTCGTTTTCCGACGTAGAACGTCGTTTCGAAAYGAACGGCACAGCTTTCTTTCTTTCTCTACCATAGACCTGCGACAAGTCCTCTTCCCGAGAAAGTCGGCGAACGTACGAGCCGGGAGAAGAATGCTTTGGAAATCAGTTTTGCCGGGCAATTCATCGAGGAGAGAAAGCAATGCCGGGTTATCGATGAGAATGCGCAACGATTCGATTTCGCAGAAAGGGATCTTTCGACATGCTGTAAATTATATGTACATTAATGTTATAAAATTTAACAAAATACAATCTCTTAAATTTCAGCATTTAATTTTTTTATGTATTGAAATTCGCGTGACTGCATATTATATTTACACGTCTTAATCTAATTGTTTTAGATTAAGAAAGAAACAGAATAATTTAACTTCGTATAAATCCAAAGTTACAAAATTAAATATGATTTTTCTGTGAAAAGTTATTTAAATATTTATTTAAATAATATTATTACAAAAAAAATATATATATATATATGAGAATCAATTTTACAATTCAACGAAATATTATATGACAGTAAAAAAGAGAGATATGAATGACAGAAGAAAAGTTCTGGTGGTTCTCGATATGGCTTACTTTCACATTTTCGTAGCGTCGACTCATCGACTTTTTCTAAAATAAGTTTACTTTCCGAAGACGCCTCTGTCTTCTAGTGACACTCGATAAATCGCCAAAGTTTCGCGCGTGACAGGTCGAACGCTTCAAGCGGTTTGTGCGGAATCTAGATTTATAAATCGACTCCGCTGGAAGTGTTTCACTGCAGTATTCAACTCTGACAGGGCATCGCTCGTCTATGCCTGCGCAAGTATTTAAATAGAATGCGTTCTGAAACCTTTCGCTGTCCGTTGAAGAATGCGCATCTGCGACGTGATGTACGACGTTGAATGTTTCAAAGAAAGTGGAATTGGATCATTTATTCAACATCCATCTCACACATGTATCGGTAAGGCAGATGGAATAGTGAAAAAATGATAAGCAAATACATATGTAAATTCATCGTATATGTTGCCTGTAACTCGCACATAAATCAATATTTTACGAGTAGAGTGCAAATTCACCCAGTATCTTGCAACATTTTTTACAAATATATCTCATTCAATGTAGCTCTGTTCTGAATGCCCTAGATTCTTGCGGTATACAGGATGTCTTAACACCTTGTCAACAGGGTCATAACGTTGATTTTCTACCGTTAAGATGGGGAGAAAATATACATACTAATTTTATAAATGCCTTTATTTAATAGAAAAATTAACATTTTTTAAAATATGGCGGTTACTGCTCACGACATTCAAATGATGCCTAACGGCGTCATCTATAACAGATAAGGTATTAAAGTTGTCTATTCTATATAGCTGCTAAAAACTGTGTGAAAGTGCCATATTTATATACATAGGAATTAATTAGTTACGATTTAAATTGCAATCAAAGTTATAACATAATTGGCTATTTAATAGAGCTTTCATCTACTCGTTGTTCAGAGCAATGTTTATCAACCGATCCCAATCTTAATTACCACTCAAATACGTAAGATCTGCTTTTATGTTAGTCGTTTATTATTATGACGAGTCATCGCGTTAAGGGTTGCTCGGATCGCACCACGCCTTAGGCGTCCTATTATATCAATCGAATGACATAGTTGCTCGACAAGTCAATTGCTCTACGTGGCAAGGAAATTGACTAATTCGACAGTTTGATTAATATGTTTGACAATCATCAACATTATACAAGAAGTATAATATCAACCATGATAGATCTATTAAAGTCCAAATTTAATTACCACCTAAATCTAATAATCAATGTCACGTTTTGACTTTTTAAATTAGATAAATAAGAATTCGAACACATAAAAATGGATATAAAATTTTTTTTATTTCTTGCTTTGATGAAACGCTTATTTCACATCGCTTCGAAATCGCAGAAAACGAATGAAGGATAATCAGCGTATTTGATTGCTCCTGTTATTGCGAACACAAGTACAAGAGTATCGTCGATCTCGATTTCTTCCCTTCCGTTGAAATGATCGTTCGTAGCAAGCGCTATATTTCCTACTGACGCGTTTCTTCCGGTTATTTTCTCCGTTTTTCAGCCGGACACAGACTCCGTATGTTATTGCTTCAAGAAACATTTGGTTTCAAGTGGCAAAACGAAAGCATGCTTTCGAATGGTGAAAAGAGAAAAAGAGGGGAAATAAACGGGAAACATGCTCCTCTCTCGATAACCACACGCGCACAAAGCTCTTCTTTCGGAATCAAAAAAGAAACGAAAAATATCCACTCACGAATTACGGTAAACAAGCGTCGACTTTGCATAACGATGCCAGTTGTAAACATGATTCTCTCATAATGACGAATATGAACAGCGTCCATTTTAAAATATACATGTTCGTGAATTTACTTAGACGTGAGGTTTCACATCATGGTAAAAATTACACGCAAGTTATTATGGCAGAGCGCATCAAAGCGCTCTTCGCCGGCCTCCCCATCTACCAATATTTATTTACTCGCGAGTGACGTAAAAGGGTACACGATGATCGCGATAACGAGTTCCGTTTGCACGTACCGAATGCTTTAAACGCCGACGTTGCTCGACGCCGCTCGCTCTCTATCGTGGCACGCGTCGCTTTAGAGCTTTTAAACCTCGGAATCACGACGGCGGAAAAGCTTATGAAATTTAAAATGCAATTGCGTGGAACACGTTGCGCACGCCGGGCGCGATGCCGAAAAGAGTTGCACTTTTCGAAACGTATGAGGTACGAGTTTGTCGAAATATCGATTCGACATAACGGTTTCCACGTCGGTTCCTTCCGATTTGCATCGTCACGTTACATTCGATTCGCTCTCCCGAAAGATCGCCTCACCGGAAGTAACCCAATGCGAGAGAACCGATATTTCCCCTACCGGCAACTCTTTTTGCGGGAGTTCTTTCCGGCGCGCCGGAGCGCCTATCAAAGTCCACGAGGGGGCAAAATTTCGCGTGGCAAATCGGGGGGAAGAGAGCCGATGCGCACAACGGGTTCGCGTACGACTTCGATAGAGCACCCGATGTCCCTCGTTCCGGTAAAAGCTCTTCACGTCTCGATTCTTTCGTGTATCTCATCGCTTTCCGATACTCACCATCAAATTCTATCGTATTCCACACGTATTTATATACACGTTTCAAGAGTGAACGATAACGACGTGACGACAACAAACTTCCGGCTCATCCGAGATAACTCGGATATTTACTCGGATATTTGTAAATTCTCTGTGAAAATATCGATATTCCATCCCGTTAAAGAGCAACATTCTTCCCCCTAGCTTTAAATTCCTTTTCGATTTATCCTTTAATTCTGATTTAACCCGCAAAAAGAGAGACATTTAAATATCTTAATAGTATAAGTTAGTAGTGCAAACAGTATAAGTTAATAGTGCAGATTATCGACAATCGAATCAACATCGATCAATGCTTGATTTAAACCATTCCATTTGTATGTTATATAAATCGACAACTAGTAATTTGTTTAAGAAAGTTTATTATTATTCAGTGGATATCTTCCAGGATATTTTAACAATAGATTACATATGTCGTCCATCATTCTAATTTGTAATGAAAACATATGAAGAGAAAATTAATCTAAATCAAATTGAACTGATACAAATGTTAAGCGTTGAGAAAGCATGTGTCCATCTCTATAGATCAATGCGACGAGGTGCATCGAGATGGACCTTGAGATTGCGGTTTATGTTATGCCAAGGCTGCCGTGTGCGCGGGGCTCCTACGTTGCGACATTGCGCGAAGTCACGAATGGTATAATTGAAAATCAATATTTGCGCTTGGTTTTAACCCTTGTATACTCCACCCTCCCCGACCCCTCGTCCCCTCCAGACCATCCTCTGCCCCGCAGGTTCGTTCCTCCCCAGCGATTTACGATGCTTGTTCTAAATCTTTCGGATTGTATGCGAACGATTACAGTTGTATCGGCAAAGCGGTTTACAGGCTCGCATTAATCGCAATCGAATTAGCGGAAGATTCGTTTTCCTGCTGCAGCTTACGATCGCGATCCTTTTATGTCCGTGATCCTTCGCGTTGACTTGCAAACACGATGTACCATGGGCGACAGACGCATTAGTTATCATTTTTTATTGCGTCTGAATATGCGGTTTTGCCAATCATCTCGTGTCTTCTGGAACAAGTCGTTTCTCACATTAGAAAGAAAATTAGCTAGCGTTCTATCGAATTTTAATTAAATAGATGGTTACGCCACCCCAGAGTCTCCGACTATTTTCAAACGAGTACTTACGTTCATTTACTCGCTGGGGATTCATTAACGTACCGATGCCAGTCCAACTTGTTATTTACCACGTTGAAATTACATGATCCTGGCCGTTATTTTTACAATAGCCGTCCCAAATTTTTTTTTAAAAACAAATCTCGTTGCATTGACTCACAGATAAGCGATTCGCATTTTTTTTTTTTTTTTATATTTTGTATTGCTAGCCGTGCCTCGCACTTCATGAAACGGGATTAATTAACGTCAGTTATATACTGTGATAACGCTGAACTGAAATAATAGAATAGGACCGGCGCGTATTTTTTAGGCATTTCGTTTATTCGCGTTATTATACGTGTATGACGTGGCCCTTTGTTTATTCGTTTTTATCAACAAAATAAAATTAAAGTAAATTACAATTGATATTAAAATAAAAAATAAAATTGTATCATAGTACATTGTTTTATAAAAATATCGCTTTATGTTAGAAGGATCGTATAATCTCTTTTAATTAGTGGAACACTGAACAATAGTGGAACATTGGAAATTTCACACAATTAAAAAAAGTTAAATTTAAAGTATCAATTTCTACCTGAAACAGAAACGAAATGTGATTAAATGAAAGAATTAAAAATGAACAAAATCATTATTTAATTCCATCTTAATTCCAGAAAAATCGTACCGCAGCAGACTTATCATTAGTCTTGGCAGTCTCGTAATGTGCAAAAGTTTGCTCGCCCTCGAAGTACAGATAGCAGAAGTAAATCGTCAAAGAGTTGGGCGCGCTCTTTTAAGAAAATCGTCTAAAAAGAATCCCAAGTACGCCTGGTTTTAACTTCGTGAAACGCAAGGGAAATTTTCTGCGCGTCAAGTAGATTGACGCTCCGCGATGACACTTTAACGTTCCTCCTTCGCAAGTTTGTCTTTGAATGGGTAAAGACGAATTTTTAATTTTATCACTTCCTCGTTCTCAAAGAGGTTCCCCGTGTTCATTGATATTAATCAGTTAGCGAAGGCAGAAGAGCAGCGGACGAATCTCGACGACGACATTTACGTTCGAGATGTACCGTTTTGTTAATTTGTCGCGACGTGGGTCATTTACTCACGGTAAATCCTCCGCGTATCTTCCATGATTAATCATCCACGAGGCCGTTTCTGAAACTCGAGACGAGTTCTCCAAACTCCCGTCAGCGCCTGTTTCCTTATCGCAAGATATAATGCGTTTAATTTTCGAGCGCTTGTTTCTTGGGAAGATCGATCGACGGAGAGATTTGCATCTCGCGAATTTGCTCACTTTTACGAATATACGTCGGATAAAAGGAGAATTCCTGACGAATATTGCGCCCGTTCAAAGACGGAATTAACGTAGTCGCTGTTATGGAACCTCGGACAAGCACGAAGTCGAAACGCTCCGCAAAGTAGCGACATCAGAGCGGCACTGCTCCATTAGGCGCGCGTCGGTGAAATTGCAGCTTCATCCGTATTTGCCTTCAGTCCGGCAATAGACTCCTCGTCTGCGTCAAGTCGCGTTGTTTACACGCGCTCGTAAGTTTAATGTTCGTCGCGTAACGCATGCGTCACACGCGATTGCTGAGCGATGAATTTTCTCATAAAGAGATGCACTTTCATTTAGTATATGTACTATTGCACGAATATGTGCTATTCGGGAATCATAATTGTTTCCGTGGTGATTGAAAAAGATGCTGGACTGTCGCAAATTACGTGTTAATAAAAAAATCCTAATTTTTATTTCAATGAAAAATGTACATATACTACATAGAAAAGAAAAAATATTTTAAAAAAATATTTAGAAGAAATAATAATATTAGATTTAATTTTATCATAATTAAAGGAATTGCAAACGCTAAGCAAATAAAGCTACGCGTACAGGAAATAGCATATATTTGCGAAAGCAATAACGTCAATTACCCTGAGAGCAATTACTGCTGATTCCGGAGAGACGCGTCTACCGTAAGGTTGAACGAAGTCGGTGGAAAATTAAATTAATGGCATCAAATTGATGGTAGATCGATATCCGGCAAGTCCGATCGGTCATGTGAAATCTTCATAAGCGAAGTAGCCTGATTTTGTATAATAAAATCGGATAATACCGGCTTTTTCATAAACGATAATGCGTCGTATCACGCAGCGCGCGTTCTTCCGCGGCGCTTTTAATAACCGACACGAAAGGTCTGTATTACGAGCAATAACGAAATAAAAAAATATGATAACCGTGGCGTGATCTCTTGCGGTACGTGGTAATAATCACGGGGCATATACCACAGGCGCAAATTGCGCGCCTCGAGGAAATTAGTGTTTTGCGGCGGAGAGTCAAGTGCGCGCCACGTAAACTTATCGAGCGCGCATGTATCTGAACGTTCGCGTGGAACTTTTCGTGTCACCGTATAACTCGTGCGTTAAGTTGCAAGCGCAATGCAAAATCTTACGCGAACGATATTGATTTAAATATTATTATTCGAATTAGAAATGGAACGTTTCTTCGCTTCTATTAGTTAATTATCGATCATGATTTTTCTTTTTACATTTTTTTCTTTACATTTCTTTATTTTTATCCTACTTTTCCTTTCATACATCTTGCTCTCTAAATAAATACTTTATTAATTAAAATAGCAATACTGAAAAAATATCAAACATTTCAATATTATAATAATATTATAATAACATTAAAAACCATCAAATATCGATAAACCATTTCCATCATTAATTGCAGCTGAACTGACTGCACTAGTTCAAAGTTCATCTTTCTTCTTTGGATGTAAAGAGAGAAAGATAAACTGTGAACTGGTACAGCTAGTTAAAAAGAACAGGCCTCGTAAGTAGGTATCGGAACTTCTGCAATTAATGACGGAAATGGTTTATCGATATTTGATGATTTTTAATATTATTATAATGTTATTATAATATTTAAATATTTGATATTTTTTCAGTATTGTTATTTTAACTAATAAAGTATTTATTTAGAGAACAAAATGTATGAAAGGAAAAGTAAGATAAAAATAAAGAAATGTAAAGAAAAAATGTAAAAAGAAAAATCATAATCGATAATTAACTAATAGAAATGAAGAAACGTTCCATTTCTAATTCGAGTAATAATGTTTCGTTATAGAGAGATCTCTCTGAAGAATCTCAGATGCATTATACTTTAAAAGTTACGAAAAAAATTGAAAAAGACGCCAGCGGAAAAAAAGATAGAAATCGAGATAGCAAGGGGTAGAAATTGAATCAGAGCGAACGAATTAGAATGGACCGCGAAGGATAATCGATCCACAGGGACAAAGACAATTAGACGGCGTGGCCTGTTTATTTGTGTATCTCCGGCGAGGCTCGTCGACGAGAATACGAAATTTCGTCCGTGGGATGAATCGCGGAGAGGAGGGAATGGAACGACGAGAATGTCGGGTCGTGTATTTGAGAGAGGGGCAGCGACATCGACGGGGCCATCGGTAGGGCATTGCTGTTGCGGGCCATAATGGCGTCAATAGTGCTGATTATGTGACCGCATCCGTTCGTGTACGCGCCGGGTGTATGCGACTGGGGGAGTCACCGTCAACGTGCAGCGAGAATGGACCCCCCCTGGACTTCATGCCCTTAGCGCGAGCAAGGTGGCACGGAACAGGTGGCAGGTGGGGGACAGGGGCTCGAGAAAGCCTCGGATTTGAGTGCTCGCGCGCAGCGGGGGCGAACGTGAAAGCTGCGAGCGATCGGCGAGGGGACGGCAAATGAAGTGACAGTAGAGCGAGAACGTATTGGACCGACCGACCGGACGGACGCGTACACGTACGTGCGGCCGTCGCCCTCCACGCGAGCGCGACCGACGCTCACGTCGGGCACCAGCGTCCGGTGCGCGTCCTGGACGTTGGCAGGATGAAGGGTCATCGAGATTGCACTCGGGACCCTCCCTCCAACACGCCGATCCGACCGTGGAGAAATTTCGAAGCCGCGACGTCGATAACGAGCCACTGTTCGCGCTGCCGGATCGACTCCCTCATTTTCGCGATGTCGCACGGTCAGACGTACAAAGATAGATCTGTGATCTATCTTACGAAGAAAATCATTTGATCTTATGTAATTGCTTTTTCGATTTTAAAATCACATTTTGCCGATTGCGAATGTGCGTTCTGTAGATATCACTTGAGACTATATCTTTCGGGGTGGATAACTTCCGTTAGATTAATCTCCGCTGACTGAATATTTTATTCGACGTCGCGATTAAAATGTAGAGTTCAATTGAAAATCTATGAATGCTTTAAAGCCGATCGAGTGTTATATAGCGAGCAGTGAATTTTATGAGAAGAAAAGAGCGAGAAATTACTTGTAACGTCACGTAGAGAAATTTAAAAGTTTTGTATAATTGGTTTGTTACGTGCAGATATTGAAGAGAAAGAAGAAACTAAATCTCAAACGTGTCAGGAAGAACGCTCAAGAAACACATTTTGTAGACGTTAAGTCGTAGACAAGGAATGAAGAGCAGAAACGAATCGCGGCGAGAGCGAGAAGCATCACGAGAATTATTATATCGGTCAATTAAAAAGCCGGCTAACACACTCAGGAGTAGTGTAAAAAGATAAGAGTTATTACTAGAAAATTACAAGAGCTCGTGCGGCCGGCTGAAACGGCGCGCAAGTAATGGTAAGCCCACTTCGATAATACGCCACGATAAAGAGTTCGCGGGCAAGTCGGGTTCGCTTAAAGCTCAGGACGGCATCGGTCCGCGCTCGGCCTCGGGCCGTTCATCGATCGGTCGTATTCAAGGGGAGAGAAACAATTTCTCTCCCGGCAGCTCGTTAGCTCCGACCGATATACGTAGTCGATACGGAATCGCAAAGTTGCCACTATACAAGCGGGAGTGAAATTCCGCGAGGACGTATGCGAACTCGCAAGTGGTTTCGATCGATCCTTTCTCGCGCGCGCTCTCTCACTCTCTCCTTCTCTCTCTTTAGTGAGAGGCAGGTGCGCTTTACCGCTTCGTTTTAACATTCTATAATTCAGAACACACGAGGGGGAGAGAAAGAGAGAGAAAAGAGAGAGAGAGAGAGAGAAAAAAAGAAGAAGATGGAAGGGAAAGAAAGAGCGGAAGAAATTACCAGAGATGGTGAACGATTGCTTCGAATCGGAACGAGTACGCTGATACATGTTTCGCGCGGCTGAAAGTTCCAGGGTTACTCATGATTTTTCCACATTTGCAAGTACCGAAGAGATGCTAGAGCAACAGATCTTTCCTCGAAAGAAGGAATCGCGCGCTCGAGCTATTAACTTTTAACACGATCTGATCCTGATATATGTTACTGAAGATCCTGGTATAAATTACCGGCGGGTTAAAAAGATGGATTAATTTTGAAAATCAATAAATTCAATTTAGTATAAACAAAAAATGCATTTTTCAGCTTAAAAATTTTCTCGATTCATGAAGAAAAATTGTAAATAAATTCTGTAACTTATGAAAAAGTTGCAAATTTGTGGATCTCTTGCGCACACAACAAACATTTAGAGTTACCTGATAACGGAATTTCACTGATTTTTCGTATCTTTGTTATTTGCCGATTTTAAACATCCGTTTTGTCAATGTGTATTTAAGTTTCTAATGCAAGTGCACGTTTTGCGGTACTGTAGAAACTCGACGTAGAAATATGGTTTTGCTATTCGATAAATTCATTGGCGCGTACTTAAAATTTTGCGTAATATTATTTTTCTGTATTATCAAAAACATTGTCCATTTGCAGGGCGACAAGCAAAAAGCTTCTGGCAATAATCTGTTTAAATATCCGCGTGTTGCGTATGCATGCCGTTTTATTGTAGATTATATGTGGGAAACGTGACTTTTAAATTGGCCGCGACAGATGCGCGAGTTTACACGAGGAGGGGTTAATTCGCTATGATCCTCGAGTCTCGAGTGAATTGTCGCGTACCGGCCATCTGAAAATGTTCCATAGAGTCCACGCAGAGAAAATGAAAAAGAATAAATAAAAGAATAAATAAAAGAATAAACGAAACAAAAAAGGAAAATACCGAAACGGGTAAACGATGCGCTGGCCGGGCTCGTCAGCGATAATGAGACAGGAAACCGCACTTTGGAAGGTAACTGCACACCCGAGGTCAACGGCATCGTCGCCGATAGGTACATTGATGGATCGATCAATTCATTATAATACTGATTTCCCCGTACCGACAATCTGGCATTGGAATAATTTCAATAAAGCGCCAAGGTCGCGTCTCGAAGGCTTATTCATGAAAACCCTTCCTTAGACATTTGAATATCCAGTCGCGGAATAATATCCCGTTCGGCTCGATATTAAAAAGTCTCATCGCGCGATCGTGTCGCGATTACGTTCCTCGCAGAATCCTGCATCCGCGCGCTTCGAACGAAGCTGAGGGGGAAGAAGAGCTTATGCGCAGGGATCGCGGGCATGGAAGGTGGGCATGCGGAGCGATCCGCGGATTTAGCGCGGGCAGGTGTCAGCTGGCGGCATAATTAATTATCTCGCGTTGCCGAGGCAAAAGTGATATGTTCGTTAAACGCGGTCGAAAGGGAGCATCGAGACCCGACGGGGCTCGTTTTCCATCACGGGGCCTGATTGTGCGATATCGTCCGTGTCGCGATGTCAAGTGCATTACGAGACATGCACTCATGACGTGTCGCGCGCACTCTCGCTTATAAATCAAGCTTGTCCACCCGTGTCAATACTAACCGGATCAAAGTGAGTTTGTAAAAGTCAAGGGGACATGGAGATGAGCGCTCGAACATTCTCGTTTCCGCGTCCGCCACTCGGCTCTATCCCAGACCGATCGTCTCCCCTTCGTCTCCTATCCGCCGCTCGCTATAATCCCTCCTTTTGCGGCGCTTATTCATGTGCTGGTAACGCGATCAATGTTTCTGGCACGAGTCATGCCTGTATCGGATACATGCCAGCAGATAGTATCTGTCCGCATCGCCTGTTATCGATTTTCCAATGGCGGCTCATCTACACGGACCTGCTTTATTACGCGTGCTGTGGGAATTGTTTGGTCCATTATGCCAAGAACCGATTAGGCAACTAGTCAATATTCACGAAGCTCGTAGACGAAGAGATTTGCGAATTTCGTCGGACGTATTTATCCAGTAGTAGCGGTCGGTGAGAGGCGCGACGGTTTTCATAACGAGTATGTCAATCGTAAATAGTAGTGGTTAGATGAAAACCGCAACGATGTTAAATTATTAAAATTATGTACAGGCATCACGACCGTTCGGAATATCCGGTGCAATTGAATGTACCTTAATATACATACACGAGAAAAACGATTTTACTGAGGGACATAACATTTTGCTACAGATATGAAAATAATTTTGTTGAAACCTTAAAAATAATGAGCAATGCTTCAAAAAGTTTTGATGTTCTAGCAACAAGTTTGAGCGTTCTACGAATTATTTTGATAATTCAACAAAATTACTTTTCTGATGTGTATCCAGTCAAAATTTTAGATCTTTCAACAAAACCGTTCTTTCCATGCAAACGATAAAATATACGTACATCCTGCAATTAAATAAACAGACAAAGAGGATAACACAAGGATATTATAATGCACATCTCTTCACAACTTATAACTTTAAACAAACGCGTGATATGCGCCCATGAATAATAATGTTAAACAAGCAGTTAACATGGTATACTGATAATTAATTTCATGCTTATTTCCGAAGAACACGTAGCAACACGTAGAAAATATCTCGACGCTCAGTGATCAGCCGTCATATTGCCGTTGTTAACGCAACCATATTACAATTATACGCGATATTACAGCGGCGCTGTGCCGCTGACATCGTAACCGTGCAACGCTCGGCTTTGGTTCGCCACGAATTGCGAGATTTCGGGATTTCGCGAAAATCTTTTCCGATAGCGCCCGGTAAAATATGCATCGATACATATTCAAACGTCAGCATGTATCTCTCCTTCCCTTCTTCGCTTCTCTCTTTCTCTCTCTCCCTTTCTCTCTTTCACGAGTTTCGCACGAGTCGTTAGCGTTAATCGCTTTCCGGCGGTCTACGATCAGTCGAGCAAGGAAACGGCCGGTAGACCAATCGTTTACATCGGTCGGAGATTTCAAATTCTATCTGGCTCATCCCGTGCGCGTCTTTCTCTTTCTTGTTCTCTCGGCTGCGTCCAATTATTATCCCCGAACACGAAGGATCGCGATTTCCCGGCGTTTATTCTCTATCGAGCTCCACCGACCCTCGAACCAACGATCCGCGAATACGAGTTGTTTCTCTCGGCAGAATTGTTTCAGAAAATGGAGTTAGCGAGGAGAAAATAATATTAGTTTCGTGCATACGCGTCAACGTCAATTCGCTCGCGTCATGTTTATTGGCAGAATAAATGATAATTAACTTTAATATTAATCCGCGGCTTAAACTGTCTTCGTAATGAAATATTAAGCGTTTCGAATCTTGCTTTGTACTAATTCTATCTTTCGCGTGATCTGAAATTATAAAGAATATATAACGCAATAATCGATGTTATATGCTTTTCAATATCGAGTTGTGGGGCTTTTTGGGGTAATAAAATCCGCGGGTATAATGAAATATGATTTATTACTAAATTCGCGAGATATATACATTAGGCCATACACATAAGAACGTAATCTTTCTCGTAGGCTCTTGATATCTCAGTAAGCGAAACGTGACGCTCGATTCCTCGTCGTCGTGACGAGGCGAAGAGGCCTCTCGCGCTCGTTTGCCGCCTTAAAAACACAGGTGTGTACAGAGGTACATATATTTATTTCCGCATCGGCGTTTTCACTCTGTGTGTGTGTGTGTGTGTGTGTGTGTGTGTGTGTGTG
>JANQDE010000048.1:729010-745886 GCA_037157785.1 Cephalotes varians | reverse complement strand
TCTCTCCCTCTCTCTCTCTCTCTCTCTCTCTCTCTCTCTCGCTCTCGCTCTCGAATGCCGCTATTGCGATTTCAACGACCAGTCAACTGTCTGCGCGTTCCCACGAAAAATAGTCTGCTTACATCGCCACGAAATATTGCCGCCGCGTCGCGTGTAAACGAGTGCTCTCGTGAAAAGTCGATTTATGGTCCATCGGGCGAGTCGAAAAATACTATTGCGGTAAAACTCTCGTGATATATGTATATCGGCATACGGCCCGGTGTCCGCGAGCGCGTGCGAACATATTTGCGCGCTGTAACGCCACGCGCGAATCGTGAATTTCTTATCGTAAYTCGAATTGCATGACGCGAGGGATTAGTTGATAAATATTTAATCGTGCGTTGCGCCGAGCGTTGCCGGCAGCGTTGTTGGTCGGGAAGTGCATACAGACACATCACTGTGTGCGATCTGATGAATCACGTATTCTCCTCCACCCTCTCATGCCCCGGTTCGCCCGGCCGATTTTCCCCATCGGCGACACTCCCGTGCGAGGAAAACGTGGCGCTTTCGCACCACTGTAGTTTCACAAGTATATGCTTATCGATTGTTTCATAACGACGCTCTAGATATCAAGGATGAGGGAGGGTAAGCAAACAGAGAAGAATGAAAAGTGGAACTTAATTTAAATAGGAATTAGACGATAACGAACGCACGGTCGCCAACCGAATCCGATGGGGCGCGGCGAAGGAAGGGATAAAGTAACTGCAGGTGCAGCTGGGTGAAAACGTGTTGCGAGGGCAGGTGGTAACGTTGTAAATTATTGTCTTAATTTCTCCGCAAGCCTCGCTCCCCGCGGGAACCGTGCGTCGATCGATTAGTCGGGCCCCGCTGTAACGCGGGTCCCATGCTAATTTCGCATGCCAGGAAATAATAAAGCGTGTACATTTCCTCGAGTGGTTACCTCGAAAGAAATGTATATCGATAACCGAAGTTGTTGCGAGTACAAACATCGGAGGCAAATATGGCTTTATTTGCTTCCGCTGCTACACTTAGCACGAAATGCATCGAATTTTGCGATTTCGATGTAATTGCACCTAATTTGTACCATGTGTAATTGTTGAAGACCGTTTTAAACAAACTCTTCGGGAGTTTTATTTATAAATGTTTCGAAGTATAAATGCAATTTTATAAAAGGAACAAATTTTATGTGTTATATATTAGGGATCCGTATTCAGAACGTGCTTCTAAAGACTTAACGCGTGCTTTTGTCTATTCTATTATTCATTAAACAAAAAACAAGGATAAAATGACAAAGACATGCGCTAACATCTTTAGAAACACATTCTGAATACGGGTCAAAATGTGCAAATTAGTTCGGTGCTTTTACCTTTGCATACCACAACTTTTTTGTGAATATTGTTTCTCGTTCGATGTAGATGGTTGACCAATCCACAGTTTTCTTCTTTTAGGATTGTCATAAAAAACTCACTTTTCATCGCCAGTAATGAATTTGTGGAAATTGATTAAAGATAAAGGTACCGAATTAATTTGCACCTATAACATCTTAATCTTATATTTGAATTATAATATAAGAGAGAATATATCACATGTTATTGTGTTATCATATTGCACACATACGAACACGTATTAAATCTTACTTGCAGTTTTGTTAGTTTTCTCATTTTTCTCACTTTTCTTATTTTCGAATTTTCTCATTTTCTGCTACACGATGGTTTATTATCTGATCACATGCAGTGATTTGTATACGGTAATTTGATAAAGGTACATTGTGAACGTAAATAATTTCGTTCTCATATTGCAAGCATGTGATTTATTCTCAGACATTGCTGTATCAAATTATATATGTGATTAAAATTTTTGAATTATGATCATTAAATGTGTCAGTTTACTGCACATATGTCGCATGCATTTTCCGTTTAGTAAAATAGTATACGTAAACATAAAGCGGAAAATTTTAACGCAAATATTAACTTTGTAGATACAATTCTGATTCTGCAAGTGTTTATACATTTATGCATTATTATATGTTTACGGCATATCAAATTATGCACACAATTCTATCTCTGACATTATCCCGTATTGTATCATTTAAAATGAGTTTAACAAAAGCGAAAATTAATCAAATGCTAAATTTCAAGTTCTTCTTTTAACGTTTAATCCGTTTGACTGAAGATTGATTGAAATAATCAGATTTCGGCTCGAGCATCTATAATCACGATATCATTATCTCGTCCACGTGATATCGAGCTTAGATCGCGACTCATTCGCCGGTTGTGTATCGATCATGCTGTGGTGTCACGTGGACTTACCAAAGACCTCGGTGTCGCGAATGTCGACGAACGGCTCGTGCACTTCGTGAGACGATCGCACCGTCGCCTCGCACCTGCAACAAGACATTTGATCATGCTTCGGAGTCGGAGCTTGGTCGTCGGCCAGACGGGAGGATAAATTATCGCGCTCCATCGCGCGAAACTCGCGTAAAACGAGCCTTCCTACTCGCGAGCGAGCGCGATGTATATTTATGCGCCGAGATGCCACAGGCAATGACTCCGTCGAACGACGGAAATATACGGCACGTTGTAAATACCAAAATTACCTGACGTTTATCTTGTCGCTGGCGAGATGACCCGGTTCCAGTTCGAGCAGTAGACTCGATATCGTCGAGTATAGCCCGTGCTGCTCGAACGTCAATTCCGAATCGGGCTTCACCTGGAAAAACCATTCGTTCGTTGCGCAACGTTTCTTTTCGCGGTGATCGAATCGAGTTGCATTGAAAGTAACTTTCCGTTTGCAGCATCGGGGAAGAATGAATGTCGCTCGTCGCGAAGTTCCGTCGGGCATGGAACCGTCGATCGATTGCTCGTACAAGCTTGGAATATGAATAGAGAAGCAACTACCTTGCTATAAATAAATCTTTGTTATCTCTTAGAATCGCTCGCGTCAATCTAGATTAGTGCTAATCTCGTGTAATTAACTATCTGTGAAAGTTTTCGTTAAGTTCAAGAAGATTGATGAATCATTAAGAAAATAGAAAATATAAAAATGCAAATATTAGCATATAAAAAAGATTGTTATTTGCAGATACCGGTAGAAGTAGCTAATTAGACATTTACTTTTTAAAAACATACATTATTTCGCTATCTAAATAACCTGTGTGTTAATTAAGCGTGATTTTCGTTAGAACTGATCCTTGCATAAGAGGGGCAACATAAATCCAGAGCATAGGATACGTGCCTGGTAATTATACATCTAATAAATCATAGGCCAGACTCTGTCGCGATGCCGAGAAACAAGGGACGTCGGAGCTGGATGCAATATGCGTCCGGTGCATTGTACCGCCTCGAAGAACGCAAAGGCATCGAGAAGGAAACGAGGAGCGTAAATGTGACGCCGCAAGACGATGATGATGCATCCGCGCGATGCTTCGACGTAATTGCGCCAATTCTGGTGGGTGCACACCGCGCGCATCGCGTGCAACGCGATAAAACGAGCAAATATCGTTTAGAGACGAAGTTAATATCGGCGCGCGTAGCTTCGAGATTATCGCGAGCATGATTACGGAGTATCGTGTCGAAATGGAATTAAATGTAAACAGGCGTGCTGGCAAACAACACCGGTATCCTGAATAAAGTTCTTATTATAGTATATGAGACGCATTAAACGTTATAACAAACATTCGTTGCAAAAAAAGCACAGTTTTTTAATGGACGTAAAATGTAGAATGATCGAGAAACTGTTGCTAGACTACGCACGTTGAAAGTAGGATCAGTAAAAATATGTTATGGAAATATGTGTTATGTATAGGGGAAAATGCTATTGTTATTCTGCACTTCCAGCATTGTCTCTCTCTCGCAAGATTGGAATCGTTCAATTCAATTTGTGACTAAATAAATAAACAGATAAAATACTGCATTTGTGATTACAATCGCGAATGTATCTTGAAATTGCAATACAAATTTATCGTGAAAATATCCTATATCTTATTAATATCCCCCTCTCTCTCACAAACACACACATACACGCACAGAATGATCGAGAGGACGTAATTAATGCAGATTTTTTTTATTATCTATTTTTGTTCAGTTAAAAAACGCGCGATGAAATGTATTAATGATACTTTTCAACGGTCCCTTCAGACGCGTCAGATTCGCCATATCCGTGTTCCGACTTCATGCAACAGCCGGATCTCTCTATCTTTCTCTCTCTCTCTCTCTCTCTCTCTCTCTCGCTTTGTAATTCAAGTCCTCCAAGTTCTTTATACCCGTATGTCGTATTTTATGTGACTGGAATTTCCATTTTTTTGCCGCGACAGCGACACAATTCTGCTCGCTTATTCCGCGTCGCCTTTTCTCCAACTCTCTCGTTCTTCCAATTTTACTTCACATATGACTGTATCCAATGTGTCTTCCCGTTTATCTTCGAAAGTCAGGACCCCGCTGCCTCCTATTAATAAACCACCTGAACTGTATACGACATTTTACAGACTTTTGAATATTTCCCTCGCGAACGAAAAACTTTGGCGGCGGGCCGCTCTTGTGCGTGTACGCGTGTTAAGCAAGACGAGCAACGGCGCGGAACGTGCGAAAGTTGACGGACGGAACTTCGTCGAAAGTTTCGGTACGACGCTCGTTTGAAGCGTAGAATTTCGTAATTAACGAAATCGCGAGACTGCCGTGACACGGCTACGCAAATGGGGCGTAAACGACGAGCTCGTGTTTCGACATCGTTTAAATGTTGCCGAGGACAGTCGGTGCGCCATCCTTTCTTTCCTCCCTCTCGCCCTGAATGAATAAGCGTCTCGGAAGGAAGAATGCTGATGATGTACAAAAGAGTACGCCGGTATCTCAAGAACGAGAAAGTTGAAAATCTAACACTACGTCGGAACATTTTAGCAGCCGCACATCGTTTTCGGCATATTATCGATAAATTCTAACGCTTTGCGTCTTCCCTATCGTTTTATGAATTTTGCGGTGCTTCTCGGGTTTTGCTGCCGGACGTTCTTTTGTAGCGAGTCGCGCTCTATCCTGACGCAACTGCACTATACATTCGGTTGCATATATTCTACTTTGTGTAGAAATACGGTGCAATTTTGTCGTCTTCTTGGCAAATCTACGGCGTACTTACGCGCTATCTTTGAACAGTTGTCGTCCGGCAATTCGTCTTGGCGCGCGCTCGGTAAAGAACAAAAGCGGGATAAGAAAATAAAGGCCGAGAGATTAAATAATTTTTATGCTACTTGGATTTGGATTCCGTCGTACTCGCTTTAACCGCTACCGTTTTTTATTTCTCTATGATATATATGTATATTAACGATTCCGGACCTATAGTTTTGCATCTTTCTTTTGCATTCCTTTTGTTCTCCGAAGTAGTAATGAGTTACTAGTAATGGGTAGCAAAATCTCCTGTAAGATTTTCTTGTTATCATCCTTATCAAAACATCTCGCGCATGTTCTCTGATATCGTAGTATAATTCATGATCCTCGATTGTAACGTAATAGCCTTAACATAATAGTTTCTTGTAAACAAACGTGCACATATCCTAAACTGGATCCAGACCAAGCAAACAAGCGCAAATAAACACACTGAGAGAAAAGTATTTAGTATTTGTGACTATAATCACATGGTAAAATAAATATGGTTAGGAGCATCATTTTTATAGTCATTACTTCTATAATGTTAGTAATAATAATTATATTAATAGTTCTGAAAGAAAATAGTTCTGAATGAAAGAGACCTCTAAGAGGGACAACTATGTATTTCTTTCATGCCAATTATATTTTTTAGCAACTATTAATATAATTATTATTACTAACATTATAGAAGTAATGACTATAAAAATTATGCTCCTAATCATATTTATTTTACCATGTGATTATAGTCACAAATACTAAATACTTTTCTCTCAGTGCACGAATGAATAATCGCTATGTTCATTCAAGTTCCATAATTGTTTATTCGTCTTCATGCACGTTCGCTCTGGACATGTGCGTCGCGTAGAAAAATGCCGGTGGGAATGAAGAACATTTTAAATCGTCGTAAAAGCTAATTGACGTAATGCCAACGAAAAATGACGGGCGGTCGTTTAAAGGGTTTCTTTCATTTCACAAACCGGCTGGTAATTATTCGGCCAGAAAGAATTCATTAGGATCCACGAAATTACTCTCGATCTGTTACCGTCTCTCGCAAACACAGACTCACGATATAATATTCGTTGTGGAACGAAGTGGCATTACAAGTTTACAACGGCGTAGACCACTTCCTTTTATAGCAACATAATTCATAAAAATACTCATTTGGCCGTTGCAACGACGACTCTCGAGAAGTTCTGCCATTTTCGTCGCTCTTACGACGACGACAACAAAGGGTTAAAAAGCGTGTGGTTATCACGAAAGTAGGGATTTGTAACGCAGCTGGTCTCGCTTTTTCTCGCGTCACGATCCAGAATGACCGTATCTTCTTGCGCGCGATTAAGAGATTAGAAGAAAAAGTTAGAATATTTGCAGTTATAAAAAGTTTCCTTTTTAAATTTTAACACGTTGCAGCTAACATATATAAAAGTTAATATTTATTCGATGAAACCTTCATCATGTATGAAACTTCTTCGTGTATAAAAAAAATCAATGTATTCGAAAATAATTTTCTTGGAATAAAATGTTAAATAAAAGCGTTCAAAATTAAATAATGTAAAGTGCTAAATAGCACAAAATAAATACAAAATTTTATTCACTGACAGCAAGTGTGATAACGAAACAAAATCTACGGCTAATCAATTAATCTTAGAAGGACTAATAAGAGCAATGCCGCAGTTAACATAGCGTAATCAATTAATGTAATTTATTATCTATATTATTTAATATTTCAAGAGCTCATCACATTAATAAATAGCTTACACTTATTAATATTGTTAAAACCTGCGGATTTGAAGAAAGTTGAAGATCCTAAAAAACCAGATGTTTTCGCTCTACGATTGTTTTCATCGTGATTTTACGGCAGTCTATGATTCTCCTATCACGCTGCTCATCCACGACATATTCCTCAAGTTGTCGAGCGATCGAACTTTTTCCCTTCGCGAGATTACTTGACTCGCGTTAACAGGTTTTTTGAGTCTCGCGACACGAACATTTCCGAAACAATATTACTTGTTAAGTGCTATACTAAACTCGCGCAACTTCTAATGGACGTCGTTGGGAACGTTGCAAAGTTTCTCGAAGGGAAAACGGCTCGGAAGAAGGGAGGGAGCGTAAGCGTGTATTCCCGCGGAAAAGGAAGACCGGAGTCCGAAAGATAAGGAAGAAAGTTTCGGCGACGCCGCGTGCGATTCACTGCGAGCTTCTAAAAGAGCGTTGCTCGTTATATTGGCGTAATCTTCGGAGTCTTTAAAGCTTCGTCGGAAAGCACTTGCACTTTACGTGACGTGATTTGTCTATTCTCGACGTAAGAGCGTCGTTTATTGACACTCCCACCCCCGCCTGATTCCGTCGCGGTCGACGGGTAATCTCTCGTGCAAACGGTGAAAAAGAGAGCCCGTTTCAAGTTTCGCAAATTGAATATTCTCGAGACACCGTAATTTCATGTTTTCGGCAGCGTTACGATCTCCTCGGAGGAAAAACGCGAGGGAAAACACTCAGTCATACCACTTACTCCGCTGTACACTTAAGTTAATCTAGGAATACAAACGAGAAAACTGTCAGCAGTTTTTTTTCACCTCGCGCAAGTTATAATTGTGGTAATTCTTCTGCTTAAGATAAGATTAATGTGTTCTCTTTATAGCTTTACTTATTCCTCCTCACAGATATTATCCCCAGTACGTCTAAATTGTTCCTATCGTTTTCGTTAATAGGTCGGATAAAAATAATCGTACGATTTGCCGAGTTTGCCGCGGCCAAAAAAAAAAAAAAAAAAAAAAAAAATCCGGAGATATTCTCGCCATTTATCTTCGACGATTTTATCGAACTTCTTTCCTATTCTCGCTTAGAACCAAGAAGTACGTCCGGGTTTTCTTCACCCGACAACGCCGATAACGATACATCAATATGCATGCGATAGAAGCTCCGGCGGCCTCGAGCGATAGGATTGAATTATTCGTGACATGGCGAGAGAAAGGAAACTTTCTAATAATACGTAAAATAAGAGAAATAAAAATCCCGCGCACCGACTAAAACCTCTCTCTCTCTCTCTCTCTCTCTCTCTCTCTCTCTCTCTCTCTCTCTCTCTCTCTCTCTCGCACGTCCGCTCTCCTTACAATTTATCGCATATCCGTTCTTTCGCCGCGCGAAAACAGACACCAACGAAAAGCAAACGAGAATGTTAGATTTAAAAACACAAGTGAAACGAACGAGTAAGATAAAATCCGTTTCCGGATTCATCTGAGATCATCGTGCGGCAAGGAGGAGATAACAATTAAGCGGAGAACTCTCTCTCTCGTGCGAACCCTTTATTCTCCTCCCAGCTAGCTTCCTCCATCGCGAACGCAAATTGACCTTTCTCCATTGCGCGCCGCGGATTAATTAGAGAGCCGCGGTTTTTTTCTCGGCTCGTCTCTTTCTGGACGCGCGCTTTTATGGAACCCTCCACTCTCCGGTTATCTCCATTCGCTATCATCTCCGCGGGGCTTCAAACGGAAGTTCGGAACTAACGACAAGAGAATAATAGGTGGGCAAAACCAATGGCACATCGGCTGATCGCGCATTAGAAGGCTTCCAGTGCTGAATATCGGTGCACGATGGTGGCCGATGCAGCTGCACGAAGGGATCCGTTTCGCTGTTCGTTAATTAGAGCTTTAGCTCATCAAGCGTCGCCGTTGCTTACGCGATGAAATCGAGCCACGTCGCATCGCCACGATGGTCGAACTCTCGGCTTACTGTGGAACCAGTTTGTCGTTCGCTTTCTCTCTCTCTCTTTCTCTCTCGCTCTATCTATCTATCTCTCTTTCTCTCTCACGCGCACACACACCATCCTCTCCAGTACCCGTGCAACCCCATCCAACCTCAACGCGTGACCGCTTCTGCCCGCTAGTGTTATCCACGTGCTATTCCAGGCTTCAACGTTATACACACATGTCCTATAGATTTTGTGTAAGCTTGGCCATCCGTGTGACAGCGGGTGACACGTTGTAAACGCTTCCATTCGACAAAGATACAATAATATAATATCGATCGTGAAACGTTCTATTTTCTCCTTGTCGCGCATCTAGTTTATTTATATTATTATCTTTTACGACTAATTGTAAGATGCGATTCGCAGACGACGTTTTTACCTTGTGCAACATCTTCCCCGATGCTGCGAGAAATATAAACGTAATAGGTATAACATTGAAAAACTGTTGCGCTCACCTGCTGGCCATTAACGAACCATCTGAGTTTTGCGGGAGGGTGGGACTTGCCACTGGTGCAATTCAGCGCGAGCACGTCTCCGCTCGCGTACACCTTTTCCTCGCCGGTTATCGTTGGCTTTTCTTGAGGTAGTGCTGCGAAACAATTTGAGAAAAATTGTTAGATGTACACGTGTGTGTTAATTATACGATATATTCATTTTAGATCTACTTAAAGCTACCATTTCACTTCTAAGAAGTATACATTATTGTCTATTATAAACACAGTACTAAAAAAGACACAAACACGCGCGAACATTTTTTCCTGTAATTCTAGTTGAAATATATGTATAAAAAAATCTCTGTATAAGTAAAATTTGTACTATTCAAAAGAAACTGCCTATTCAAACGGAAAAAGAGAAAGAAAGAGAGAGAAAGACAGAGAGAACAGAGAGACAATTTTCAGAATGCGGATGCTTATCTCGGCCTTATTCGCCCAGGACGTCTAATACTAAATCCTACATTGTTTCGGCGGCATAAAAACCAGTTTCGTTCTTTGAGAACTTTGCACGGTAAGGCGGTATAAAGTCGGGCGCGCCATTAACAAGAAGCCACTTACTGCCACTAAATGCGTTTATTAACCGAGCTTTAGATCTCGTGCATTTTAAATTTTGGCGTATACGTGCCGTTCACGTTAATGTTCTCCATAATGAAGCGGCGGTACAATACGCCGTCGCGTAGACACGATTAATAGTCGAAGCCAGGAAAGTGAGCTCCATAAGAATGCATCGGGGATTAGGTGCGCTCGCTTGGGAAACACTCGCGAAATTTACGATGACGGCCGGGGTCGAAACGCGCGTTTGTTTGACGCGTATATTTTCTGCTATAGAGAATTCGCCTGAATAGAAAAGAGATGTTGTCTGTTATTTATAAAAACTGATGTTAAAGCTTGATTCAAATTTTTAACTTTATTTTAAATAAAAATAACCTTATGATTTTTTTACACGGCTACACGTTTTTTAGTAACAAATTCAAAATTAAAAAGATTTTCAATGCGCGATATGTATTTTCGAATTCAACCTTTTTTGCTAGGTTACGTGCAAAAACATTTGGAAAATACGTAAAATAACTAGATTCTTGCATCACAGAAATAATTCTCATAAAATTTCTGTCTAAATTAAGTACACTTCCATTAAAAATTAATCTTTCTAAACAAATTTCATTAAAATAAATAAATTATATGTATATCTATGAATAGGTTGATTATGTATGTGAACGCAAATTACGTAATTGCTAATAATGCATAAATTTAATATCACTTTTAAAAACATAATCCATTTTTTATATTATTATATATAAAGAACACGAATGTCATTTCTTGGCTATAAATTTAATTTTGATAGTCGTTTTCTCTATTATAACTCGATTCCATTGCATTATGAATTAATCTAAGACGATTGGATGAGAGATATTTTATCAAAATCACTCTCGAAGATACTATCACGATAAAAGTGCATCTTCCAGATAAGCTTTTAAAGCTACCGCGACACTCTGTTCAGAATATTCAACGAAGTCATTCCAGATCTTACAATAACCGTCTTTCCGATCTACTCAAATGACGTTTCCGCCGGAAGCTGCATTAACATCGTTTTCAACCGATAAACGTCATTTATTTGTTTCTATTTTCGATTAATTTCAAATGAATTGGTTTACAATAAAGAATTATTTTTGGGATTATATTTATATTTACATAATGTATAACGCATCAACCAAGAAAATCAACCAATTAAAGTTCTTTATTTCATAGAAAGGAAGGATTCTGATTAATTGATTCTCTTATGTTCTGTGCGTTATGTATTGTATAAAAGCTTCCGCCCTTATTTCATTATGCGTGAATATGAATGTTGCCGTTTTATACGTTCGGTTTTACGAATAAAATATTAACGAAGGAACTTTTTTTTAATACATAAAAACTGTTTCAAATTTTTTTAAAAATCTACGGAATTTACAATAGATAAAAAAGACCAAAAATGATATTAAAAAGCAAAAAATTTACATAAATGGAATTTTGGATGCTGTCGAGAAAAAAGTTTTTCTTGCACAAAAATGTGGAACAATTTAATAATATTAATACTTTGTCGTCCGATGATCGGCATCGCTTACAATACGACAGGCAGGTGCTGTTAGCAGTTGGTGCAAATCGACAGTTAATAACAGACTGCACTACTGATCATCTTCTGTAAATAGTTTCGTTTCGAATCTTATCCATTTTGTTTATCAGACTTTTCAGTTTTTAGTTTGTTATATTATGAAACAGACGGTAAGATTCACGCGAGACCAACGGCAAACAAACGTATTTTTATCACAGGCGCGACCGTCAAAGTATTAATATGATAGATGGATACAGATATTGATCGAACGAACAGCAAGTTCCCGCAATTAACTCTCAGCATGTTTTAACGCTTGGCAATAAATTTATCGTCTTGCCGACGGCGTGGCGTCGAAATAAATTCGAATAATTCACGCTTGCTTACTCCCGTTCAAACGCACTCGTTCGACCCTACGATCGAACTCGCACATTAGCAAGAAGAGATGAGATGGAAAAAAGGAAAAAGTGTTCGAGGAGGAAGATGTAATCAGCCACAAAACGCTATCAGCAAACATTTATTTTTATGCAAACAAGAAAAAGAAAAGCTATGTCCAACAAAAATAGTCTAAGTCATCTCCGATACGGAATCCAGTTCTATCTGCGATTTCATCTTACATTTATACATGAAAATCGGACATTTTATTTCTGTATCTCGTGTCCGATTATACAGAATTTTTCGCGGTTCACAGCTCGACGGTTCACAGCTCGAGATTCGCTGCAATCGAGTGAAAGGCCGCAAGGCGAACGACGCTGGTTATCGATCTTTTCGCGGGCTAGCGCGAGGGAGGAAATTTCGTCGCAAAGATGCAGTGGGAGACGAAAAGCCGACAGGCCGGCGAAACTTGGCACGACGACAGCCTCCTCGAGGCTCCTACAACGATCTTAAAATTCCCCCATCTATCCTGCCACCCTTCTTCCATCCTCAACGACCGTCCCGCTCGCGCTGGCGCGTCTCGGGCGCTTTCTCTTTTTCCGTCTCCTTCGGCATAGCCCACGGCGGCCTCGACGGCGCCCAGTTACGGCTTAAGACTTACGACGCCGTAATATTTATCGCGTTTCGACGGCTTTATGCACACTTAAAGTTTAACGCCGGCGCTTCGCGCGCCGCCCGGGCGAATTTCGTGCTCTTCGCGGAAACGCGAGCGAAAACGCACGTCCGTTTGCCTTCGTTTTTCCCTTTCTCAATTCGATCGAACGGCGTGACAAGACGAGAAGTAACGGCGTGATCTTCGCTTCGGAATTCTGCAAGTTGGCACATTTCACGTCTCGGCGACGTCGGAAAGCGCGTGACACTGACTCCCGTGAGATTAATCTTCTCGCATTAACAAACCAATCATCTCTTTTGCAATGTATATATATATATACATATATATATCGCAATTAATATTATAAACGCATATGTTTTTGTAATGCGATTGCACGGGGAAATTTTTACGAGCGCACGATAAAATTGTTATTTATATCGCATAAAAAGTAATTATTTTTTCAATCAAAATTGTTTTCATGACTCGTAGGCTCCGATTGCACGCTTTATATTTTCGGTACCGGTAAAACAAAATATAAAATTATGAAATTCTATTAATTACATTTCATCCGACGAATTACACGTCCGTTTTTAAATGTATCTCCTTTATTAAATTGTTAACGACATACGGGAAATTATTTTCGTGCAATGTAACGTAACTTCCGCACGAGCGGATAGTCGTTTGAGGAATTAACTGAAGAATAAATGCGCTTAGGTTACGCATTGTACATTTACATCTCGATATTTTCTTTCTGCCGAATAATTTCAAAATCCGTTCACCGCAGCTCATCCCTTCTGCCGTTCACGAATTATATTCATTTAGACGAACCGTAGACTGTGTGTTGTGGTGAAATAATTATAAGACGATTACGTCTGCCAATAGCGGGGCCGAGTTCCTCATAATCGTGTCTACCTTCCCTTGTGTCGAGCTGCCTACGCTGAGGTGAGTTAATATCCAACTCGGAGCCACTATGTACCGTGGTATCGCCCACTTTGACCGTATGATAATCCTATTGCAACGGATACCGCATCTAGCGTGTGCTTGAGATAATTAGATACGCTTCCTTTGATCCTCGTAAGAACGGCATACGCACCTATGCACACGACCGTATGTATTGCATATCCATCGCGGATTGATCAATGTCCGAAACATCGCGCGGGAATCACGTGTCGCGATCAACGTTCGGAAATCTTAGAACATTGCGTTCTTAGAAAAGGAAATTAGCGTAACACCAGAATATCGCGTGCCCGATCCTATATCTCGCGTTTACTATTTCATAGCTTTGTCACAGGATAAATCCGTCATATTTGCAATTATTGCACATATCGATGTTATATCTCGCTATATCGTGTAATTGTAGTTGATAAAAGCGCTCGCGTCCAGAAATCGCAGGATGCATAGTATCAAATAACAAAAGAATAATAAACAAACAAAAAAAAAGGGGACAAATGACGTTTTCATGTGCAGATTATTGATGAATTTGTAACTCCGCACGGACGCGTATGTACGTACGTTCGATGGCGCAATCAAATAAAGAGCTGAACGATTAATCAATCAAACTGTTATTCGTTTACTCGCTTGAACTGGTCACTGGAGCAAACGATTATCTGTTTGTCCATCTAATCAATGAAGCGATTATACGGTTGTTTTTTTATCCGTCATGAGGTAACGAAAAATCTAAAATGCATAAATATAACGTTCAAATCAAAGGGAAAAAAAAAAATTGTACAAGCTGTGCAATTTGTTAACTCGTTATTCTCCGCTATTATTTTGTTCATTAAAATGATAATTTTTCGAATAACCTTAATAACAATGTCGTGTTTGTAATAAGTGTTGAATTTGCATTTTTAGAGATAGATGTGAAATTTACATTGCATAGCACAATTTGGAAATATAACTGTTTTCTATTATAATTTATATTCTTTTAATTTTCTTTCTCTTAATATTAATCAGAATTAAAATAATAATTGTGGTAGCTTTTTAAATTACTTTAATTATTCTTGATATACATTTTCACTATTGATGTTTTTCTCAAGGTTATCAATAATCTTTATATTTGCCGTAATTTAATTTTAAGAAGTAGTGATTTCAATAAGATGAACTTGACATTCGGTAATTACCACATTTTCCAACTACTAGATTGTCTTACGAATACTAATACCGAATTTCAGTAGCACTTGCAAACTTACACGACTCTGTAATCTGATATCGCCAGCACTTTGGTGGCGAGTTACCGTTAATTTCGCGAATTAATCGGTTTCATCATAGTCAAATGAACGTGTAAACGCGGTAGCAAATTCACAGTTAGAGTGGCCCGTTCCACCGTCAAGAACGATGGAACATCATCGAAAGGTAGCTGCAAGTATCGACTTCTCATTTCCTTCCCAAGGATACGACGATTCTCTCTTCCCTCTCGCTTTTGACACGCTGCTGCCGAACTCGACCACGTCGTAGTCTTTAGTCGAATTACCAAAGGGTAGACGACGACGCGGTCGCGTTCAAAGCATTATTAATTAAACGCGACACCGGTCCACTCACCTATGACCTCCATTCTTGCCTCGGCGCTGACGGTGTTAAAGCTCGGGCCCTCTCCATTAACTTCACACTTGTACACGCCACTGGCATGGAGATTTGCGTCTTGCAATGTCACTTTCTGATCATCCGAGCGAGATTTCTGAAACAGAAAGTACAACCTCGTCTTACGAGGAATCGTACATGTGGCATAATACGCTGAATAGTTAATGGATGTTATTTAAATAAAAATAACTAATCTACTTAAATCAATCTACAACACTGCATTCAAGTAGCACACGTCAGTTAATTTTAACAAGACTTAATGTGTTATATTAAAAAGTCTTTTTGTCTCTCACTTATCGTATTTGACCATGCAGAGAAATATATTTTTATAACCGTGCCGAATTTTTAATTATACAAATTGTTATGGGAGAAATGGAAATACAATTTTAAAAACAATACGAATGAAGATAAATTATGCATTAAAAATAAATCAAGCCTAAAGAGATGTGTGTGAGCATTTGAGTGACGAGAGATGTTTATTGCATTTAGTACTATGTGATAGTTTATTTAGAAATTTAATTTATCCTTGTCAATTTATTAAAGAGACAGAAATATAAAAATTTGAAAGTTCAATAAATGAAGATGAATTGCATTAAAAATGAAACGTTTCAAATATATCTAACGAGTGGAATGGCGAGAGATGCATATTGCATTTGGTGCGTACAATTTATTTTTAAGGCCGGATCTTCTATTGCTGGAATAAAATTAAAAAAGTTTTGAAAATATCGCAAATGAAGATAGATTGTATTAAACTCTAGAAGAGAAATATATTTAAGACATGTCTATCGAGGATGAAATGGCGAAAGATGGACTTGACGGACTTCGCGATTCTTCCGAGCCATTTGACGACGTTTAGTCAAGATATAATAATTCGTGTCATTACAGTAAGGCGGAGCAGCGGGACATCGACTTTACGAGTCATTTCGTTTTTAGCACAGTGAATCGTGTCGGAGCAGTTACGTCGTTACAAATGGCGGCCGCAGATCGCGCATGATTACAAGGTTCTTTTCTTTTTGCGAACTTGCGATCTGCGATTTTAAAAGACTTCTGCGCTCGTTCGCTTCTTATTGTATTAAAATGCTCGTCTATTATACTCTGCTCAAACTTATGCATTAGTGGAGAAAAAATTAAGCAAATTAAGAGGTTCGGGAGAACTCTTTTACGAGTTGTATATTTAAGAAGTACAAATTCTTTCAGGAAATTTTTTATATAATTTTTTTATATAATTATATAAAGCGTTAACACGAAAATTAATATTAATATTTTGCACAAAATTCTTTCTCTAACGTGCTGGCAAGGCGCAATCATACCAACTGCCGAAAAGATTCTGCAATTATGTCCAACTTTTATGCAAGTAAAAATGACATCGCAAATGGAATTATTCCTTTTTCTCGTCGGCTTTCAAATGCTTTCAAATCCTTCGAACAAAAAAAGAAATATGAAAAATAAAAACGAAGCTTGTGAAATAAAGTGAAATTAGTGAATTCGATATTGGAACAATATCGATGTGTAAATATTAAGAAAATTCTGCTTTTTCCTTCAAATAAATTGCAAATATTCTTTTTCAATTAGTTTTAGATTGATACAATTAATCTATTACGTAATTATGATACGATGATTTAATTTAATTACACCTCAAGAAATTGAGTTGTTTCAAAAAAGCAATTTTGTCCATCTATCTAAAAGGCAAATATGGAAATTCAATTTTATATGGAACGATCCGGCTGGCACTTGGATCGTATATAAAGAAATATATATGCGCACTTAAACGAGCGAGCAAATATACGTGCTTATTCCATTTATAACGGCGTATAT